>JAUMHH010224422.1:0-12008 GCA_032359455.1 Chlamys rubida
AGAACCTGACCACGTATACAACAAAGATCCAACAGGAAGAGAGTACGGCGGACGGTAAGTGAATTAGTGATTACTATTTATTTTAATTAATTCGGATATTAAATAATTCCAGGATCCTTGTCCCACTGCAAACTATCCTAGACACTGTCATAGCAAAATCGAAGGCTCAGTGTGCACTACCTTGTGGATGAGACTAGGAGACTGGTTCGATCCTTTGATGTACATAAAAAGAATCTCGCGGTCGCGTAACGGTAAAATTGAGAGGCTTTAACGTAGGGTGTCGCTCCACTGGCCAAGTGCCTTCAATGTTGCTAAGACATATTCCAGGGGTGCAGTGAGCGATAGTGAGCGTAACCCCTGGAGTATCGAGGATGACTGCAGACATAAAGCTTAATCATTCGTTGTAGTTTTCCAAACGAACTGTAACCTCCCCCTACTTTCGTTTTTGATACAACAGTAGTGCGGCTGGGTCAGTAAACTACAGCTGATAAGGACGCTATGTAGGCTAGACGGTATTGTGAACGAATTAGGTGCAGAGTTCTAATTCAGACCTGGACTCATTGTATTATTACACCTGAAACAATGTTGTCGATATTTCTTTTTTTTCTTTTTCTATCTTAATTTTTGTCTTCAAAAAAGTGTCAACACGTATGGATTACTTATCAGAAATATCATGCATGACTTATGGAAGCAATTGGCATGCATGTTAAAAGTTTCAAATTTAAGGTTACATATTTTTGTACTGGTACGGTCATCTTTAGATAAATGTACTTGCCAGATTTTGTAAGTGTAGTGATGCTGATTTGGCTTTCGGTATTTTTAAAAGAAATACTTGCATCTAATTAAACTTCTAGCAATTCAAATGTATTACTCCACATATTCTTCATCATCAACTTGTTTATTGACATTTACTTTCGGTACGACAACAATGTACACCTTTATACATCTTACCAAAAATATTAACAATGTTGCTCCTCAGTATGGAGCGTAATATGATGTGTGAATGTAAATGTTTATTTGTACTCATGCATTGTATACAAATGGAAAACTTAGAACCAATATTTTTTTTTTTTAAATTAATAACTTAACGAGATATGTATGTCCGGGGACTGAGATGACAATCCTCGCTTTAGGATGATCCCCGATCCCTGCCCCGCTGCACTCTGGTTTTCCTGTATACAGTAACCTCCCCTTAATTTCGTTTTCCGACAGTATACAAATAGTTGGTCCTGGGTTCGAATCCCTGTCAAGCTTCTCTAAATCTTTACACATATAGCACTGTTGTTTATATTTCGTTTTTATTGCTATTTTCCTTAAAACTTCAACAAGAGATGGTTTTCATTTCAGAACTAAATAATAAAGATAAAGTTATGCCAGAAAAAGACTACTTACGTGTAGTTGTGGTTTTGGCAGTGGTACGGGTTATTATATAAAACAAAACCTCGATACAACGCCCCTTACTACCACTTTCTACCTCACTTATTGTATGACCTTAGCTGTTAATAGGACGTTAAACAAAATAAAACCAAACCAAACCAAACATTGTTTTCAATCTTATCTCATTTTCTTAATAGTTCCATTGTACCTTTCCCTCATTTTATCGCCAGACCTCCTTATAACGATCAAATAAAGATTTCTCTGGACAAATGGTGACAGTATAACAAGGTTTTACTTTACTACACATAACTGTAACACAAAATGTTATTCGTTTCTATTCAGACTCTTGTGACTTCAAACCCATCGACATTGTCTTCATCATTGATGAATCGGGAAGCGTCGGCTCTTCAAACTTTGCTAAAGTACTCACCTTCCTAACGGAAGTAGTCGACGATTTGATCATCGGACCTACAGCTGTACAGGTTGGTCTCGTCAAATTCAATTCAGGGGCAACTCTGGAATTCTATCTAGGAACACACTCGACAAAGACATCTCTGAAGTCCGCCATTTTGAACACCCGATATCGAAGTGGAGGGACCAGCATTGGGGCAGGAATTCAGCATGCAGACAAGTATGTCTTCCCTATTGGATATGGTGGCAGAAAGGACGCAACACAAATAGCAATTCTCGTCACGGACGGAGTGTCATCCTCTGCTGCATTCACTAAGCAAGCGGCCGATGATGCGAAGGCTAATCACATTAGGATATTTGCTGTGGGGATAGGGAGAATCAACATCGCAGAGCTCAACTCTGCTGCCAGTGATCCAGACTGCACGCATGTCTCCGTTCTCACCAATTTCAATCAGATTGACGACATCATTTATGAAATCAAGAAAAGCGCATGCAGGGGTAGGTATTCTATTTCAACGTTTTAACGTATTAACTACGATATACCGGAACATTTTTACCAGTTAATCTTTCGCCTTTCTGCTGTAAAATCCAACTTCACTCAGTGTTCATTACGCCTTTCACATTTGATAAATATGTAAATTATGTTGTTGACTTACGTTTGCTGTAATGATAAAATTCGCCCTCATTTCAGAGGGCGGAAAAGGCGAACACTAAACTGCAGCGAAAAGTTCCCGGTATACTAATACAATATTATTTATTAACTCTGTTTTTCAGCATTTAAAAGTTATTATCTGTAAATTATTTACATCTACTAAGGGCAAACAAATATTGAAAAATATTTCTGAAAAACATTCCTCTCGGTAACAAAGGAGAATCACTTCATTTCAAAGTGTTACAAGTGTGGATATTGTGCGGAAATATAATTTAGTTATATCAGTACTCATGTAGTCGTATCTATTTTCTACTTTTTTTACCTTCATACATTCAAATGTCCAACAATGCTTGGTAACATGTGTTTTTATGGAATAAATGCATTGAAAAGTACTTAAAGAAATATTACACAATAGTCACGTCACAATATTAATATTATAGTCTAACTTGTTGAAATGCAATTAACACAACCTTCTTACCCTTCTTTCCATATTACTTTTGTACTAATTAACATAAACAATATTTCATGAAATTTGAAAATTATGGATTATTTATGTCACAATTAAAATGCACATATTAATGTAGGAGCGTTGATATTCAGATCAATTTAAATCATAAGCACAGACAATTTTAATGCAAAATTTATCCAATAGCATTATCTAAATATAGAAATAGTATACCATTCGTATTACGATAATACCCTGTGCATATATTTCAGTAATAAAACTTACAAAACAATTACACCCCTTAAGCTTCATCCATTCACTTTCATCTTTGAAATCAAAGTAATGTAAAGACTTACATATTTTATCAAATATTTATTAAAGCGGCAACACGTGTCGTGAGCAATACAGCATGGAATATTAATCAAAAGAGTAATCCAACCATTTATGATAATATGAATAAATTGAATAGTATAGAGTATTAATTAGAAATAATGAACCCAGTGGATTAATTTCAATAACCAAACCGTAAAAGAAATGAGTTCCCCTTACCCTCACCATTCACTACCATCCCTGAAACTAAAGCGCCATACAGACAGAGATTTAAAAAAATAATATAAAGACTATAAAGAATTATAGATAATAAAGAGCAAACACTTTACTGTGTGGGTGAGGTAGAAATAATATAAAGACTATAAAGAACAAACACTTTACTGATTACGATTTTTGTTGTTGTTAAAGCGTCCAACCCTGTGGGTGGGGAAGCAGAAGTAGGAGGCGGGGTACCGACAGGTGGCGGTTCCACCATCGAAATTGACACAGATGACGGACACAACAAAACAATCACGGTATGTATTTGTGTGATCACCCGATGCTCTTCACTGTTTGGCATTTTTTTTTATGGTTTTAGAACCTTTACCTTTTTTTTTTCATCTGGACAAATTTTCTTGTTCTTTATTGTTTTTTCCTCCACATCTTTCTTGTTCGGTTAATTACATTCTTCAAATTGCTTGAATCATATCTGGACAATTGCAACTTATTCATATATTTGTCCTTTCTTTCTGAAAATGATATACTTTGTATTCTTTTGTTTTATATTGTTTCATATTTTGTAATCTTTCTTTTTATATTGTGTCATATTTTGTCATATCCTGTTGACACCGTGATATATTATGTTATATTTATGGAAGTTGTTTTAATATTGTTTCAACAATTTGGTGAATTCTTTATGAACTATTTGTCTTTCCCCCTTTTTGGACAAGATCTTTTTCAATCCTATCATATCTTTTATTTTTCAAGCAACCTACCTATTTTCGTCCCTTTCTATGAAAGTTATCTCCCTTTCTTAACTTCATCACCTCAATAATTATGTGTAAGCAATGATAAGTTTTCCTTAAATAATTTTCACAATGGATTACCAAGAGTCGATACTGTCGAAAAATGTTCATTATAATAATCAACAACAATACTCAATATTTGATTTTACAGACAGATGTAGATTGTGGTGTAATTAATGTGTATAGCTCATTTGCTACGTCACATCCGGGAGCAGCATTCCACGACAAATCAGACACGGCCATAGCAGGTTCTCCATCCGTATTGGTTGTTCCCGTGGTTGATGGTAGACCTCTCTACGTCACATTCGTCAGACACAACCCTGACCCTTCTTGTCCTAACTCGTCATACACGGGCGAAGTATCCAATGACCCTCCAGTCGACACAGGTAACAATATACAATATAAAGTTAGGATTTCACGGGCTATTTTCGTATTAGTGTTGAGAAAGATAATTTGTTTTATTTTGAATTTGCAGTCTAAATCTTGTTAGGTCTTATTTTTGTATTTATGTTGGAATTTGCAGTTTCGATATCGTTATATATTATTCGCGTATTTGTGTTGAAAAATACAAAGTTTATGTAATGTTTAATTTGCAGCATTAATTTTGTATTTGTTTTGAATTATACTGTTTGCGTAATGTTAAATTTTGCTGTTTGATAATGTTAGGTCTGTAATATTGCCTTACTTCAGATGTATGTTATTGATTTTATTTTTCACTATGCTATATACAGTAGGTTGTTGGTTGCTGCAAATGTTAAAGTCATTCAAATAGCTCAAATGAAAGGATGATAGCATCCACTTTGGATATATGTCCAAGGGAAAGAAATAGCCTGCATCAACCCACAACATGAGTAGAAAAGGAGACCTTAGTATAGTGGTTGTGGCAGAAATACATGTACTCATGTAACTCAAGCAGTCTCAAATGGTATGGAATCTTACAATAGTATGTCTTATTTAGGTACCGACATTTTATGCAAGGTGAACGGCCACTGGCAAAAGTGTGACTCCAGTGACATGGATGGGGACGATGATTTTGGACAGATCTGTGGAGGTATGAATTCTACCATAGGGCCAATCACGTATGAAGTTATAAGGATTCCTGTACCACTGCAGGAAAAATAAACCACACAAGCTCCAAAATAGTTGTAACACAGTAATCACATTATGGATGAAACTGTAGCGCGACTAGTCGAGGTAGTTCTGTCTGTTAGAGCGACAGTGTCATCACCCTCTCGCATTTTTGTACTCGGAACACTGTTGTGAATTTTGTTCTGTTCACTAAACTTTTTTTTTCACAGGAGATTTCAATGCATAGTTAAAATTTTAGCAGTAGAACATTGATCCTTAATGGTCAATTTACATAACGAATAGGAAAAATAGTATATTTTGAAAAAAATATATAAAAAAAAAGAATGTTTTACTAAAGCTGTAGTCATGTCGGAAAAAGTTTCCAATGCATAGTTAAAATGTTAGTAGTAGAACATGGATCCTCAATGGCTCATTTACATAACGGATAGGATAAATAGTATATTTCAAAATAATTCAAAAAATCAAAAAAGATGTTTAGCAACACTGATCGATATATACATTATATATATGATTTCTATATCATTTTGCTTAATATATCGCCAAACAGTAGGGAATTAAGACATTTGCATTTTGAGGAATTAAGACAGTCTCAACATATATGATGTGTGAACATATAAGATTATAAAGAATAACTTTCAATCAATTGATCTATCAATCATAAACAAACAAAAATACGACCAATATAATTCTAAAATTTTGATAAATAGATATTTATTACAGTTCTATTGATTATACCAGTACAAGTGGTTTTTTTTATTTTCCGTTTTAGTCTATGAAAATAACGACTGGAATAACATCTCTAATCCTTGTATTGAGGGCGGCCCTAAGTATTACTCTCATCCGACACACCTTGCCAAGTTCATCACCTGTGGCGACACACAAAAGATGTACATTTCCCAATGTCCCTCTGGCAAAATCTACAGTAACCAAGGCTGTGTATCTGCCCACATGACTACCTTCGGTAACCATGGAGTTGCCAGCGGAAGTCCGGTCGACGCAATGTCTCAGTATTTAATCATATGCAGAGTCAGTGGTAATATCCGAGAATGTCAGAGCGAAGACTTACCCGGTGACTTCTATGATAAACTCTGTGAAGGTATGTACCGAATGGATATGATCAGAACTTCTTGCATTGTTCATTACTAAAAGTTACGTCTCGTTTTCGAATGATGAAGTGATGTATAAATTCCAACTTTTTACGAAACAAATGGTTAATCAATGGCAAAAAACAAACAATTCAAATGGCATTTTTTTAATTGATATAATATTGTCTTTTCGGTGACTAGCTATATCTGTAATCCAGATAAGCCTTAAAAAGTGGAAATATATAAATATTCATTGCATTGTTTATATCGACGCTATCAGTCCAAAATCCTTGGTAACTTTTATAAATATTCATTGCATTGTTTATATCTTCCTTAAGGAACGACGCCATCAGTCCAAAATCCTTGTACTTCCTGTGCCATCGCTGACGGCCATCTTATGCACCCGCATCCTCTGGACGACAACAAATACATCACTTGTGATGGCGGGAATAGTCACACCACCACACAGTGCCCACCTGGTGAGAGATTTAGCGTGGCCAAACAAGGCTGCATCCCTTCAACCGACAACGGCGATAGTATCGCAGATGACAATGGTCATAACGACGGAAACTCAAACCAGGAAGATGACGTAATCGAAAGTCCCCAAAAAGATAACCCTTGCACACCGGAAGCCAGGGCACAGAACAAATATTTCTTTCCGTACACACCGGATCGAACAAAATTCATCCAATGCGACGGGAGGGGGAATAAATTAATTATGCAATGTCCTCCTACTACGATCTGGTCCGATACAGCCTTGACATGCGTAGTGGATGCTCTCGATGAGACAAACCGTGGTACCTCCAGTAATCCCTGTACAGGTAACGCGGGCAAGATGGTGGCACACTCGGACCCCACAAAGTACATTCAGTGTGACGGGGCAGGCACTGCGCATGTCATGCCGTGCCCAGGAGGACTCAGGTTCTACGCGTCCAAGTCTAGATGTGACTGGTGAAACGTCTTCAAGATGACTCCGATGGACAAATGAATTTCTTAAATCATTTAATAAAATAAGCATGAAATAAATCGATTTAGTGTGAAAGCTTTCAGCTACTTTTGAGAGTGTATAAATCAATAACGTGTGTACTTTTCGTAAGGTATTTGCCTAGATGTGATAATGTGCATTAACTTTCATTGGTGAAGATATATAGAGTTCATTCTATTTAGGAACTAAATGAATATTTTCTAAAGGTAATTTGAAATAAAACGCAAGAAAAAGCAAATTATGTAAACATGAGATAGAATGTCAATATGTGGAATTGGCATCTGATTTTACCTAGTTGCAGTATATTGTTGTGCAAGACTGAGCAAGGGAAACAACTCGAGAATTAATCATATTCAGCGATTTCAAGAGCCAATGGTTAAAACCTATTCTTCGCTAAAAGGAGGAATAGTCAGTTCTGATTTTGATACATAGTTTCATGGTAAAATCTTTCAAAAGTATCAATGAAATCCAGAACCCTGTTTTAGTACTTCCTGAACTAAAAGCATTTTCTTTAATTGATAACAAAAGATATAAAACCGCTGTATGAAATATTAAACAATCGCGGTTAAAAAAATAAATTTCGTCATTCTCTTATTAAACAATTAAAAAAATGGGATTCCATCTCAAACGTTTACGGATACCCGTCCCACTTCAAACAAATACAGGATATACATTGTTTAACCCCGACATGGCTGTAATTCTGATAATTATAGAGAAAACCATTAATGTTGGAACTTTTTATGAATAAGTTGTAAAGGTAAAATAAAGAAGTAGAAATCAATAACTACTCTCGGTGTAAACAACCAGTTTTTATACTGTTCGCTATAAACAACTGAACTAGATAGTTAGTTGTAGTCAACCTAATTATTCAATTGCGCTACAGTCATATCCGAAGTAAAATTGAGGGGAGTTACTATACGTAAAAACTACAGATGAATTATTTCGTGTTTTTACTACTAAGGGATAAGGATCCGTAAAGGTTATTTCATCATAATATGATATTCCTGTTTCATGTCACCTAGCCGTTTCAAACCGAGATCATAACAAAAATATATATATATTATGTAATATAATAATATCAATATTAATTGCTGTAAGCATTTATAGCAGTACAATGGGCAATGCTGTCTTGATAGCAATTGTTTGTCTGTTATCATACTTTTCGCTATTATAAAGCTTTTATTGTGTCACGTTCATTTCTATGTGTGTCATTGTGTGATACAATTTTATTAAAATTATACTGAAACAATAGTATTTCTAGTTTTTATTTGTTGATAACTCGTCAATAGCTCCTTATTTATCAGAACATTTTCACATTGAATTTCTACGACAATACTTAACAAGATTGACAACTTTTCCAATTAAATCATTATAAATGGGGAGGGGAAGTTATTCTTATTCTTATTCTTACTATTTTAATTATAATACGTTTCCCTTTGTCAAATGACTTCGAACAAAATATGTTCAGAAGTAGATTTTTACCAATTTAGTGAAGTTTGATTTTGTATTTTAATTTATACCTCTTGCTTTATATATGTATCTTACAGTTCATGTTCGAAATATTTTCATTAATCGAGGAATAAACTTTGATAAATCAGCAACATAACGGTCGCCATAACGACTTCATTTTCACCTTCGGAGGGGGAGGGGCGGGCGTGGGGGGCGTAGGCACGTTGTATTCAACAACATTGTATATCTCAGTCAAGAAATGTTTGATCGCCTGCAAAATCGATGGTTAACTTCCTTGTTATCGACTAGGGGGACATTGAAGAACCCTGAATTGATATGCTGACCCCACCACAACACTTGAAATATATATCCTTTCTTTTCTTACTGACATTTTATTGTTCCGATGGTATTTCCATGGTCACCTGACTTCAAATGACTTTAGATTTTGCGAGAAACCATAAAGAAAAAATAGTTAAAAGTCTTTTTCATTGTTGATATCTTAGGTCGTGACACTTTCTTTATTTGACTGTAGATGTTAATAATGAGTGCATCGCACGGTACATTAAACATCTATCATCCGGAGTTTAAGTTTAATCTCTGGTATTGTGTGGGACTTACAATGGGTTTTGGTGTTATTTTTTCTCTTTCGTATTGACGTATTCTATTTTAATAACAATGGATTCTGGGTTTTTTCTTTGTTAAATAATTTTAAGGTTGATTGAAATTCTTAAGGAATACACATGAAGATATTGATGAAGATATAGTAAGCATAAACACAGCCACATACACTGTCTCATATCAGGGTTTTTTAAGTCAATGGTCATTAATTGAAACCGGAACAAGATTAACATTACTTCATTTTATGCTTTACTGAATAATCTAAATATTTTATACTTACATGTTTAATCAAAAGTGTTACTAGAAATAAAAAGTACTTCAATTTTGTGAATTCTGAGAATTCATGACGTCATAGCATTACTCTTTATTATGTAACACCGTAGCTTTTATAACAAATGATGCATACCAAACAGACGATTTTTATTCAAATACATAACAGCTACAACAAATTATATAATATTAAGAAAAACGCCGTTCATAATCACTTCCCGATCGCTAGTAGCGCACCTGCATCTTTACAAATTTGCAGACTTTGCGATTCCAGGTTTGGTTCTATACATTTTGCTTTTGCTAAGGCACACCTGTAAGGAAAGTGTAATTTTATTTATATGTTTATTCACTTCCTGTTTACCAGGGGTTGTCTCGGTATAGGAAAATATCGACTTTCTGTTTACCGGGAAACATTTCGATATAGAAAATAAGATTTTTATAAAGTTCACTGATGGTTTTATAATTAATATTTTTTCAAGTTTCAAATGCCGATAAAATCAAAGTTTTCATTCCGAATCAATCTTGATGAAATTCTAAAAAGCATATAAAAATGAGACTATAAAAATGACAAATCAGAAGAATGTTATAGTGTATTATAAATATTGTCTGATTAATATATTCATGTCTAGGTCGTAATTTTTTTCATGATTTGGGTCCAGTTTTACTAACCTCTTTCATTATTTTTAATAGAATGCAAAATAAACTGTAGTCTTAACTTTATCCAACGGTAAAGGTATCGACTGAGGTTAAAGGTCACGGGTCAGTTTGCAGCGAGTTAAGAAAATAGCCTGACAGGGATTACGATTTCCCCACAGTTTTAATCCTGTATTTGCTAGGGATCATAGGGAACTATGGGAGAAAAAAAATAATCAATCACTTCTGCATGATGCAGATAGAAAACGTTTAACCACCGGGATAAGGTTTCTCTGTCAAACCCTCGGGATAAGTTTTCTATATCTAACTTTATATAGAGGTAATCGATTATATTAGTCATACTTACATGTTTAAATATGACATGCCGTTGCTACCACAGTATGGGTCTCGATCTTCCAATGTGCAATCAATGTTATCAGCATTTTTACAAAAAAACTACAAGAAAACAGCAGTTGCCATGTTATTTATTATTCATGATTCATTTCAAGAAACTTTCAACAGTTAAACTTAAAGGTCTTGAACATTAAGTAATTTATATCTATAATTAAGTTGTGGAAATCTGTATACTTACTATGTGTATTACGTGGTATGAGGAGATGAATACAATGATGCTACTATGATTAGCCACATGGTCAGGCCATGCCCCTTAATACTTACAAGCAATATCATTTGAATGACAATTTTGTTCTAAAATAGCAATATGAGCGATACAGGCTCATTGGGTCACTACTTCTAGCTTGGTTTTTCCCCCCTGTATTAATTAAATAAAATGGTGGTCACATGCTTGCAAAGACATGACAATAATTTAGTAATCACCAAAGTGTCGTACCTGTATTATGACGTCGGAATTTGGCTTACTCGTGTGGTCGGGCGGCGAGGTACTCCTAGGATCGTTTTCAATACAACGGCCAACATTAGCTATACCTAAGTTAACGTCGGAACATCGAGCTTTACTGTAGTGGCAACTACAAACAAATACAATTTATTAGCGCAGTAGAATCTTGAAAGAAAGCACGGAAACCGCTAAATATATATTTTTCGTTAAATCATTTTTGAAAATAAGTACACACATTATATTAATAATAGAACCATACAGGCACAATTATTAAAACAAAAATCAACCGCATTTTTACAATTATAAAATCACTTTTTTTCATTCTTTGGTCGGTCCCTATCAATCACATTTAAAAGTAGTTGTAATCATGCTGAAAAATCCTCCTTATTACTACTTAATACAACTTCATCGATAATAAAAAAAAAAAAAAAATAGATACCGAGGAAGAAATATACTTAAAAAGGGTCAACATCAGAGTATTAAGCATAAAAATGTATTTTTTGATAAAAATCACACGTTTTCTCTTAGCAAATATAATGAGTGAAAGAATAGAAAACATTCCTCTTGTGAGGGCATGTTTGTGTACAAGGAGGGAACCCAGGGCTCCTTAACCCTGGCCCACCTTATAAATGTGCGGAGGAGATAAAAGTCATTATGAAAAACAAAGTATAAAAATGCAACTAGGTCCTGACCTGGACCTCCGATCATTATAAGGATACTCAGATCTCTGACCTGGACCTCCGATCATTATAAGGATACTCAGATCTCTGACCTGGACCTCCGATCATTATAAGGATACTCAGA
>JAUMHH010224433.1:0-12007 GCA_032359455.1 Chlamys rubida
AATAGAAGATACCGTTATGATTGGTCAATACCAAAAAGTGATATTTTCACACTGTGAAAATATCACTTTTGATATTTTCACACTGTGAAAGATATCAGTTATATCAAGTTGATAGAATCCGATATTTCACTGGCAAAAATGTAATAAATTATGCTCTTTGACATTTTGTTCGTTAGTGATCAGGAAACTTGAGTACTTATAAGAAATAATACAAATCAAAACAAACCAAAAATGTTACAACCTGATAAACTCGGGATATAATTTTTACACAGATGAAGTAACAAATACCCAAGCCATGTGTTCTTCTACCTTTCAAATCTATCGGTACACGGATATACAGGTAATCAGTTTTGCTTTCGTTGTGTAATAGGAAAATAACCTCTCCTCAAAACTTATTTAAATACTGTGACTACCATATGTTTCCCTTCATGCCTGGCATTTTCTAACGGAGCGTTTACCGTTACATTAGCTGGTCGTGCCTGCAAAGCTGCCTTTGGTAATTGCTCTTTATAATTAAAAGACAAATTGCTTTTGCACACGAACAGATGTAAATAACAAGCCAATAGGCACAGTTCTAGTTGTTGACGAAGCAGAGAGCGCAAAGCCATTATTGCGAGGAAAAGTTATAAAATCAAACAATAAAGCAGTTTAAACAGAGTTAAATGTGACCATAAAAATCAATCACTTGAATATTCATTGCACTTTCTAATGAGAAGATGATTTTATTCATTTTTCATTTGCAGATCATTGTTGACATGGAAAGGAACAGTACTGACATTAATTCAACAGAAAGGCAAACACAACAACAATCAAAGCAGTATTGCCGAAACTCGACGTAAATTAATTAGTCTTTTATCTTGAAATTGCCATGTTTTTCAAAAACCATATGAAATCGTGAGAAGTGTGACTTTTAGGTGTACCTAATTATTGCACTATTCCTGGTCGATGTTTCAGATTTGGTATGAATATGTTTGACCCTTTTAAAACGAAACAATGCACATGTCACCATTAGAGTTCTTAAAAATAAGCCGCTAAAGTTTATTTCTAAGTTTATAAAGGGAGCATTCATTATTGCAAAAAGTTTAAATATGTTTCAAATTGTATATAGGACGACAATGAATTGCAGTTACAACACAAGTGTATATAGCTATAAATGTATAAATACTAAACGACAAATGCATACATACACGCAGATGTGTATATATACCCTGTAACATGAGCTACCGTGTACCTGGAGAACAAATAATAAATGCTCCCTTCCATAAACTTAGACGTAAACTTAGGCTTTAACTTTAGTGGCTTATTTTTAAGAACTCTATTACTACAGCAGTATTTTGACGCGAACGTTTCTAGTTGATAATCTTTAAATCGTCATCTTATATGACCTTTGCCTGACCGGCATACAAATGAAGGGCTGAAATTTAACATGTACGATTTTATGCAATACAGTGTCGTTCAATCATATTTACCAAAATGTCATACAACCAGGGTGTCCGTCATTACAATACATCAGGCCATAGAAAGGGAGTGCAATGTCATCACGGATGATAGTACATCTTTCATGATGGCGATAAGGTGGAGATAGTCTATGCCTAAAGAAAAATCTAATTTAACTCACCTGACCATTTCAGCCTGGGCATACGGAAATGATGGCCGTAATAATTGTGTATCCCTTGGTTAATACAATGTTCGCGGTATTTAAAAAGGAAGAGTACCGGTGCACTCCCCCGTATATTACAAACGGTAGTCTTGCTCAAATACGATAATATATTATATCATAAAGGGGAATCGTTTCAATCAAGAAGTGGCAATATACGATAGATAGAAGGGATAGGAGAGTAATTGAAATTGATTAATTTTATTCACTATTCCAAGCCACAGCTGTAAATTGGGACGCTGTACAACAGTACGGTATGTATGTGCTGCTGCTAATGATTAAAATATATTACTAAGATCTAACATGCACCGTCGGGAGTGGACCGCTGGATTAACCCTTATAGACTTATGTATATTAATTATTTGTAGGCCGCGGGGCAATTAAGTATACATCAATGTTATACCGTGCCTCCCATTTCATACAAAACCAAATCCGTACCTGGACGTGGGCGTGTCTCCTGAGTGTCAACAGTATTGTTGATCGTAGCAAACGAGAAACAGACCTGTTATAAGTCTGCATTATTGATAAAGGCCTTTCAGCTGGAGAAAATTAAAGTTATATTATTATGTATGTGGTTCGTTTTTTAAAATTGGAAATGTTAATTAATTTGTTGCAGTTTGCAAATCCATGTGACAAGTTATCTTCAAAAATGAAAAGTACAAAAACGTTGATATCAAGATTCGTCTGTTACCCGGCTAGTATGGCTCACCACTACTATCAGATGTGAATCCTTGCTAGTATACTAAAAGAAATCTACACTCTGGCTAATATAGGGATCTTCTCACCTTGCGTATGTGACGCTTCTCAAAGGAAGAGTAAACATTTAACTTTAAAAAAGACCTGAAATCTGAACGTCAACGCTAGCATCCTAACAACGTGTAACATTTTTCCTGTTATTTCCTCCCCTGTGAAAATGGATTTCCTGCGTGAAAATATGAGTCCCACTCGCTCTAGCTATCGCCTACACGTCAAATCTTCGCCACAATCTACTGTCCAGATCCGACGTGTCGTTTTCTTTATTTAAAAGTAACTAAGACAAGCGTGTTACCTAAACATGAATGTACATATACAAGGAGGCTGGGAAAGAAATGGGTTGTTTTCATATGAGAGAGGGGTTAAAGTGGTCATTTTGTTATGCATTCTCTCAATTCGACTTAAATGTTTTCCACACCTACATCAATATAAAAAAACAAAATTAAAACAACAGTGTTAATGCAAGTCGCCTATGATCACGAGTTGCCATTGAAGCTATATAAGACAGGATATTGAATTTGCTACAACCTTACGCTTAATGTTTTCTTTTATTTATATTTATAGATTGATGACATTCAGGAGTTAACATGTCATTGGATGATATGATGTACATGTACCTGTCTGGTTGACTCGTTATTTGGCTAATATATAGTGAAAATACATTTTGCCAGGGTCAATTCTTGTCTAGAAAAGGTTTTTGGCTTTTCACACAATAGCGATATAATTGGCTAGAGTACACAATTTTTTAAAATAACTTTTGGCTATTCTCATTAAAGCAATATTGCTTTTAGGTAGAGAACACTCTTGTCAAGAATAGCTTTTGGTTTTTTTCCACATTATAGCGATACTAGAGTAACACTCTTTTTAAAAATAGCATTCTGGCTAATCTTGTTATAGCAATGTCACTACAATACAATCACAGTATAAGACCGGAGTACACATTTTTTAAACAACAATGACAAACAATTGGTCATGGTTCATTCTTTCCCTCCACAACAAAAGACAGTATTCTTCTTTCACAACAATGATTATCTGTAAAACTCTGAATACTGGACTAGGGCACAGCCTTATCCGCCATTATTGTTCTAGATACCAACAACAACAGACAAGAACGGGTGATATTTCTATTATTACCAGAAATACAATTGTTAGCGGATGATCGGTATTGTTGGAAGTCCAGGAATGGTTAAAGAGAGGCTCCAACTGTCTGATATAAAGAGGTAAGCTCTATACATACCTACATATGTCGAACAGATACATTTATCTGTGTATGTGCATCATTATAGTTGCATATTTCTGCTTCCTATTAAGTTGAGACAATTATGTCACCAAAAACATCGTGTTAAGTCCTAATAATATAGTCAACCTATCATAATAAATTGGTCGACCTATAATGATAAATAGGTCGACCTATCATGATAATTGAGTCAACCTGTCATGATAATTAGGTCGACCTATCATGATAATTAGGTCGACCTATCATGAAAAAAATCCCACAAGTCGACATAAATAACTAATTATATTGCAAGAGGTATCAGCCTTCCCTACCTTAGGAACAATGGCAGATGGCCGCCTTTCAGAGAGGTAATTTTGTCGTTGATATGTGTTTCAACTACTGCCATGTATATTTTACATATTATTCATGTGGTTGATTTTGTTTCTTGAAAGTTTGTAAATCATCAGCAGGTGAAAACTGCTCCAGGTACCATTGTTTCCGTCTTTTACCGTTCTCTAAAGCTACCTGGAATAATCAGCACGTTATGAACCCCTACTGCTTGGAGGAGACTTCAAGTTGTTACGTTAGGACAAGGACAACGAAAACTTAGAGTACTGAGAATCTTAACTGTTCGTCCATTTGCTTTAAAATAGAGTGACGGGTAGACGATCATTTAATTCGATCTGCAAAATATATTTTGAGACACAAATGTTATCAAAACCTAGATCGCCTTTTGACACTACCATGTTTTATTTGAGTATATGTTAACGTCGTGTGACAGCGCTTTAGTCTCTTTGTTGATGGGAAATTGTGTTAGATGAGGAATACATACATTGTTTTAAGTAAACAGAAGACAAAGAATTGATAAAAAGTAAGTATATTTCAGCCAATATTGGACGAACAGTCTTTTTTAGGAAGTAATTTATTTGTAACAGACGTATGTTGGGTAGATTAAGCTTTTTCAAGATAATATCGACCTTCCGCAGCCTGGGGAACAATTTGTCAGAATAATTTGAACATAATCGATCCTCTTGCATGTCGAATGTCATATATCAAATTGAATTGCTTCCTATTTTTGTACCCGCAACGTTGGAGAATGCTACTCATTTCTTATATATATTCGTGCAATATAAATGTGTTTCCCTTTTCATGCTAATTGTATTAAAACCGTTCAAATTATTTTTAATAAGACGCTTTCAAGGGAAATAATAACAGACAATCACATAACAATAAGGAGTGTTTTTATAAGCAAATCAACCAGTTTTTTTAACGTTCATATAATCCAACTTTTTTTTAATCTAGATTCGTAAAAAGAGAAAGATTTTTTTTTCTATTTATTTACTTAGATATGAATTAGTTTATATATGGATATACATGTATCCCTTGAAGGGTCCATGGTAATTTCTGCATTGATATATATAGATAAGCCCATGTGGTAGGTGTTGTCGATGAGGCAGAATATGCTTATCTTTCCAGAACATCTGGGTGTATTCTCAGTGTACTTTTTCAAGGGTCTCTGAGTACATGTTTTTCGTTCATATTTTGCCTCGTTCCATCATGTTAAATTGATACTAAATTCTATTTATATGTTTTCTTATCCCCATATTCCTTTGTTATTACGTTAATGTAACATTTTTATGATACCTTGTTTCATCTAAAAACTAATTTCAAAAGGATACATTTCACGTTTTGTCTATCAAATATCTTGTTATCAGAGCGAAGTTAATTAGCAGACAATATCACACTATCACCACGTAGTACAAAAAGCGTAGAAACGCAGACCACCATAAAATGGGTTCATTAAGTTTAGATAAAGTTGTCATCATTTGTCAGAAATAAATAATCACAAATGATTATTTATATACATGTACATATTTCGGCTAAACATTCAATAGAACCTTTTCCACATACATCTTTGTACATAAGAATGGAATATAGGAGCGAAGTGCGACATATCTATGCATGGCATACAGTTGAGACTGGTTAATTTTAAGAAAGATTTCCCCGTATGGCTGTTACATGTTTGGATGTATTCAGACATCCAACAATTCACTGTCAGTTCTAGTCATCTTACAGATATGGACAAATCCATATTATAAAATAATGTTTAATACGTCTGTCCCCGGTGTAATACCTTTAATGTATCAAAGATAACAAAATTGATAAACCGTATTTTATGGAACATTATAGAAATCCCAGACGTATCCTCTCAACTCTTTGTACCTGAGAATACTGCGGCGGACGTGGATTGGTTTGTATCCAGGATTTATTGTGTAGCGGAGGTTGATGTTATTGAAACGTTACTTAGTTTGTGAAGATTAGGAGCGAAGGGTTTGGGAGCAGCATTAAGACATTAATTGAATAATGGCGTGAGGTCTATTTCACGGAGGTATTTCTATATTGTCAAGGGTATATCTAATTCGTAAAGGGTACTTTTTAAATCAAAACGTGTATTTATAAATTGAAATGTGTATTTCTAAATATTTCTACATCGTAAATGCATTTTTTTCGTAAAGAGGAGAGTGTCACACCATTGGTAACACATTTTTTCACATAATTTAAATTGTTTTATGTGAAGTACACATGTGAACTTCTGCCTTATAGATCAGAGCAATAATTTTGCACATGTTTCTACCAGCCATTCCTCTTTTTACGCTCTTACCAGATTTGTCTTCTGACAGACTTGACGTCATACTTTATTCACATTAAAGTGCATACAACTATATATATTGTATAGGGGTTTGTGACCCAATTGCATGGCATTTCGAGTTATTTCGAGTTATTATATGGCCTTTTTATTATTGGTAACGTTGCCTCTTGACAAATGCTTTTTGAGAGAAGTTTCAAATCTTCATTCTAGAAACGAACCAAAGATGATGTTTTTGGATAAGTTTCGATTAAATCGATGAGAAATACGGGTAATCTGAAAATGATCCGCGAATGTGTGGGAGTACCGAGATGCAGTTTTAATGAGGTGTCATTGGAGGATAAAATGGCGATGGAGACTCCCACTGTTTCTCAGCGAGGCTCACAACAGGCGTGAGTGCTGGTGGCGACGTCTGTTTAGGTGAGGGTCACGACGGAGGAGAGTGTTTCAGTGAGGTTCACGAAAGGGAGGGTTTCGACGACAGCCACTGCATTTCAGTGAGGGAGAGAGTGACAAAAAAAGCCACGTTGTCCTTGTGAGGGTCATGACGGGAGAGAGTTGAGGACAACAACTGACCGGGGAGAGTGATATGGTATAATATATAATTTACACAAAAGGTTTCGAGTTACTATTTTTAGTATATTCAAAATGTGGCTGATTTTGTTTTGTTTTCATATGCAGCTAAATTTATTGAAGAGCTTATCAGGACTGGTAACAAAAATCTAGCCAAATCGTTCAATTTCACATTCAGATATATGAACGATATATCGATGTGTTGTCTGTGAATAACAAGAAATCTATTGACCACGACGATCATATATGTCTTCCAGAGCTGGAAACCAAGTACATCATAGACTCTTCGACTTTAGCTGGTTCAACATGACCAACAGGGACAGCTTGCTACCAACAGGGAGATGATCATGACGATTTCGACTTTCCTATCGTGAATTTTCCCTTTCTTGGTAGTAACATCCCTGTATTCTCACCTACAGTGGAGCTTGCTCCAAATATCATTACTTCCGTGATAGATGTCAACTGCTGATGGAAAAAGTTAAAACACAGGGTTTTCAAAACTGCAGGTTGATGAAGATTATGGACAAGTTTTATCGTCGCCATTAGGTTATCCTCGGTTGTTTTCAAGGGTCGGCAAGCAAATCTCTCCTTTGATCCTATTTTGTCCTATTTTCAACAATTTTGATTTCGAAATATGGTTTTATTAACACTTCGGTAATCTCTTAGGGTATTTTTTTCCCACAACTTACTGAATCAGCAATTTTGGAAAACGACGAGATTTCATGTACTGTAACATGATAGGATCATTTTAAAGTGCGTTTGCGGAGAACATGTTGTTATACGAACTATCAGTTGCATAAACAGTATAAATTGATATAAAAAGTCATATTGAATTCCGAAACGACAAAAGCCGGATCGTTGATAACGACAGTTCAATAAACCTTTTCCATTACTTGTGCAAAAAATATGCACTGAAAACAGATGATAGGCAATAAACCACATGTACAATTGTATAACGTCACATCTGTATTTTGAGTCTAGAGTAGCAATGTTGTTAGATCTTATATAAATCACCTTATAAATATAAATTAGATTTGTACTCAATGAGACTTGCCTTTGTGTAAGATTTGTTGACGTCTGAAAACAACTTCAAAAGGACAAAGACATGAATAGACTATTTGTGCACATATTGAACGCAACCAGCCTGTTTATTACTCAAAACAAATATAAAGCCATCAAATGTTATCATATGCCTTGGGGAAATAGACGTATTACTAATAGTATTAATTTAGATAGACATACATAAACAAGTCTGACCTACAGTGTCGTGACTAGAATTGGAAAAAGAAATATAATGTCAGCCTGATTGTAGCAGTATCAATATACTGTACATGGCTTGGGTATACGCTACAAATTTGATTGGTTTGGCAGGAAACAGCAAAAGAGGCATATTTTTCACATTTTAAAACCTTTCTAGAGATAAAGTACAGGTATATTTACATATAATTTAATCTTGCTGGTAACAAGCATTTTGATTGGCTTAAAAATTATGTTATCAGCCCATAACGTAAAAAATGACGTCGCCGTTTGTAACGTCGCTTTTGATTGGCTGATACAGCGGCGTAACAATTTCTAAGAGAAAAGAGTCCATCAATAAAAGTGGATTTCCACAGGGATTGTGTAAAGGAGAAAAAAATTTTAAGGAATAACATGAATAGATTTTTTATGTTATGGAGCTATAACACAAAAAAACGGAGTGTACTCTCATCATAAACCGTTTCGTGTTATATCTCCATAACATAAAAAATATATTCAAGTTAATCCTTAAATATATCAGTCTTTCTTGGTACATGTAAATATGTGTCTGATATATACACATGACATTACGTAGAGTATTGTAAATACATGTGCCACGTACACTGTCTTCATATGACTGAACTAATACCAGGCACGCAAAACTAAAAATAAAAAAATAAAAAAACAAAAAAAACCAAAAAAAATAAAAAAAACAAAAAAAAAAACAAAAAAAGAATATCTCTTGCAATTAAATACGTATACTCATTGCTCCAGTCCCTTGGCAGTAGATAGGTTATCTCGTCATTACAAAACACTATACAAACTTTACGGTACAAACACTCTTTAGGTCTGTAGTTTAAAAATGTCCGTTTAATATGAATGACGAGGGGGATTGAGTTACGTACATGGTGTATATAGGTTGTTGAGAGGGCGGATTCTCACCTCATTGACTGCCTCATGAAACCCTCCAATCATAACGGGATCACACGCGCCGACACCTACTAGTACGGTCACACAATAGTGCCATTCACTAGAATGACGTAGCATTAACAACATTTAAAATATAAACAAATACATTGTACATATGATTATCTGTTGTTTTATTCCGGTTGCACACGTAAACAATATGCATAAGTGAAAGCTTACCTGGTGTCAGTAATGTTGAACGTACCTTAAACACCATGGCCGCATGTCTTTTAATGGGGAAATTGTCTGTTTGTACAATTCATGCCTTAAAGACTATCTTGTTAAGATAATAGGCAGAACTACTTACGTACTTATGCATGAAAGATGACTTGTGACCTTGTACGAAACATTCATCGTCTTTGATATATAACATGTGCGATTCTTTATTGTGACATCACAATGACGAGACTATCATGACATTTTTGAGATGATGTCACGGTATAGCGGTCATTCATGAAAATTAGCTTTTATTCTCAATATTACAACTAAATTTCATTTGTTTTAGAAATACATGGCGAGTAAGCAATCCTAAAAAAGCAGTCGAAAAGAAATGAAGAAGGTGTACAAATGTCGGTAAAAATCAACGGGTTTCCGTAGAATATCATTTCCTCCTGGAGTGGTACACCGGATGTTTAACATTTACCTACATGAATAAATAGTGTTGCTTTTAACCAATAAAATAAACGAGTTTTCCTAATCAATCGATTGTTATACTTAAAACAGATACGAATTAACTTTTTGTCAATCAGAATTACATAGATCAGAATGTCATTCATGTGGTCCCAAACGGAAAGCGTGTTACAGGGCACGCTATAGTACTAAATATATCGCGTATTTCTCTACCTATTGGACGTAATAGAACGTAAAAGCACTTGAAGCAGACAAAGGTGTAGCGACCGGCTGACGTCGTGTCATCTACTAATTTAGGTCGATCAAAGTACAGTTAGATCCCAATTAATCCGGCGGAGATTAATGTTATAGATATCTTCTGCAAGCATGCAATACCAATACCAGAAAAACCAGTGAAGGTTCATATAACATCGACGTAATTAAATAGGTCATGGTATGTTTGAACTCGGATCAGATAAGCGGGTAGTTCGTCCGTCCTTATACTGACAATTCCTTTATATCCATCCCGTGAAATTAAAATTAAAAACAAAAATATGCAATTAAGAGTATTTTGCATGTAATTAACGCTAAATTGCAGCAGATTCGCATACACATTATTTCAGAACGATTATAATAATTTTAATAAGCTACAATTATTAACCAATAATTATATTGCGGTATGTGTTTGTAGCTCCATTATGAAGGCATTGGTGAGGTCACAGAGTGGAAGTTGGTACCGGGAAGGTCAATCACATTGATTCAACAAATACGTCTAAATTGGTACATACGCCAGGATGTACCGTTCTGTTATTATCACTAGTATCGGTGACGTCGAATAAAACGTTACGATGGTGATAACTGATCAGCAAACGTGTTCGTCACTGATTAATCAGTATATAGGCTAATATGATTTTGACATATTCTGAACTCTTAACACGATTTTTCACAAAGAATATATTATTAGCTGTGTGCATATTTTCTTTTGACACTGAATTAATACGGAGGTCAACTTGCAGGGGTTGGTGAATATAAAAGCCATCTTCACACTTTTCTGCATTTTTTAGCTCACATATTTCTAACTTTTGTAGATTATTTCTTTATACATAATGGTGATGCTATAAGATAGCAAATACAATGTTTACCTTTCCGGAACAACTAGAAGTTCAAGTTCAAATTCGTTATGAGCCATGAGCAGGTGCCCTGTAAGGTTTTAGCGATTTTTGGTTCTTAAGTTGTCTTGTTCATTAGAAACAGCTTTAGGTTTGTATTATTGCTTGATGACAAAGTAATTCTACAGCAATCACTATTTAAAAAACAGAAGATATTAAACATTTGCTTTATATAGGGCACCGTACAATGACTTTAACAAACTGGTCTAGAACGATGAACGTAATAAACAAACGCATTTAACAATTTGGTATCATACCGTATTCCAACAATGAATTACACGAAGCTATGTAGCTGTTCCATCCTTATAGGACTAATCGGTGATGCTACGGCCAAAACAAATGATATCCAAATTCATCTAAGCTACTGTTAAAACAGGAGGAAGTGATGCAGAAAACCACTTGATTTTATAAATTTCAAACCTTGGGGACTAAACGATCCACCAGTAGAATCTCCCACCTGGAATCTTGAAAGATGAACGAAACTCAATTACTATTTTTTGAACATGTTTATGATTTTTATGTTTTTTTTTCACAAATAGCACAGGGACATACTTTTATTATAGAACGCACCTCATACTATATTTTGGATTACTCGAGGGTGTAGGTCAATTTTCGAAAAGACTTTACAGCCTACTTTAAGAATTCTTGACCAACCGAGGCAAAGACGAAACAGCATTAACAAAATATCAGTGACCAGACCCTAATTGATAAAACCGAATATGTGACAATAAACAAAGATTTGATTTATACAATTTTACTGTTTCGAATAGAAATGATTAGATTAACAATCTGTTACCTATGCCTGTATCATGTGCAGGTGTTCCTGGGTGAACAATCGTGACGTGAACACAGCAGTATTAGCATTAGTATTAGAAACGGGTCGGGTGTCTCTTCCACAGTCATTACGCTATACAAATATATACTAAACATCTTTGCATATATATATTAAAATAATCACAAGGAATGGGTTTTCACTTGATAATGAACGTAATTGCAGTTGTATTCATATTACCCTAATCAGTAGCACGTTTAATCGAAGTGTATACGTAGGTTGTGTGATGTACCACACCAGTTTAACTATATGCACTCTTTATACAATAGTGTCCTTTCCTGAGGGAACTGTGCTAGTATAGTATTGCTCCAAGGAGTATAGTACCTGAGCCGAAGGCGAAGGTACTATA
>JAUMHH010224444.1:0-12007 GCA_032359455.1 Chlamys rubida
ATAACTCTCACTGGCCCAGATATAGCTCTCACTGGCCCGGATATAGCTCTCACTGGCCCGGATATAGCTCTCACTGGCCGAGTTATAACTCTCACTGGCCCAGATATAGCTCTCACTGGCCCAGATATAGCTCTCACTAGCCAGATACAACTCTCACTAGCCAGATTATTATTGTATCCAGTCAATTTAACACTCCACTGGCCTGGGTAGCTGTATTGCATGTTGTTGCAAATAACTTTAGTAGACCTACAAAATGTATATTGCAAACAGCCTTAGCATAGAGTTAAGTGGAAAGTGCACATACATTGCATACTCATATTTGTGTCCTCATATTCAGTCAGTACTGCTAGCAGGATATGACATTCCTTATTTCAATAAAGTGATAAGCATGAACTAGGGGGATCATGATCATATTCTAAGTAGCGGTACAATAGCGTACAAGATAACAATGAACGTGGACAAAGTAGTCTTTATCTGCAATGACATCACCCACACTTCAAAGCCATCCCCCTCCCCCTTACACTGAGTTTCATCTTAAGGTGGAGAGTTCCTGCACACTGTTATATCTTCAATGAAGAAGACTTCCGATATGAAAAGTGGTGTGACTCTATGGGAGGTAAACGTTGAGGTAGACAGGATTGGTGATAGTGTGGTCTGGTCTAAGATACCAGGACAGGTGCTGTGTGACAAAAGGCCAGTTCTGTCAGCATTGGTCAGTAGTTTATTTGTGTTGTTGAACATTAACTCATTCACCCCTGAAAACACATTTGAACTCTTCCAATGCAAAGGTTCGAATAGTTCATTATGAAATTTCAGGGGTGAATTAATTAATTATGTAACAAGGTAAACAACTTCCTCGTCAAAAGTTGTCATACTTCATCTGATGGAATTGATTTCTAACTCTCAACAAAAAGTTAACAAATAGTTTGGTGGTGCCCTTATTTGGTCATGTATTCTTGAAAGAACATGCTGTATTAAAACTCTTGTGTTTAGTGAGACAGTTATTTTCATGTTAATACATTGTAATAAGACTAGTCAGTCATGAATATAAGTATTTTGTGCAATAAAATATATCTCTTATAAAAATATACATATCTCTAATAATTTTTTTTTTTTTTAAATGGAAGTGAATACAATATAATAATGTGAAACAAAATTTTGGAGAGTGTATGCAGCATAAAAATGCAGGTCAAAATCATTGGAAAGTTAAAAAAAGAGGGGTGTGTTGGATTATATCCCTGTATACATCCTGTGAAATTATCAAATGGAAAATTTTGGTTCTCAGTGCTGTATTAGCAAATCCTTGAAATCTCCGAGGTTTAAGTTTGTTCAGTTGAAGTGGAATGGATTTACAAATATTTAGTCTTGTCTCCCTGACCTCGTGACCTCCTGATAACCTGTATAGCGGTTGTCATATTGAGTACCCCTGTATGTATGTATTGATGCCTCGCCCATCCCTCAGGTATCAGGTAAAACATATAGAACTCGGGATCCCCCTCCCACACAAACACTTACTACAGGTGTAACTCTGTGTATAAAAACACAACAGACAACACTCTTAGTCAATTGTGTATAACCAACACTGTTAGCCCTATAAAATCTTACCTGGTCAGGTGTGACATATTTAGATACTGTTGATAATTTTAGGCATTAGTGGAAACTCCCTTTTAAAAGGCTGTTTGCTTCTGGCGTAGAAAACATGTGAAGGTATACAACTTTGATAGTTAAAAAACGTTCAGTTCTTTGAGATTAAATCAGAAGACGTTTTGTAGAGTTGGATATGATCAATGTGTATTGATGTCTATCAGAATTTATGTTACCGCGGAAATGTACAGCAAAGTGTGACCTAATATCAAAGCCTGGTTAGCTTAACATAGAAATCTCTGATGTTGTATGTTTACAAAAACATTCAAATTGATAATTATAGTTACGTGTATATATGCTCAAAGACAGGTAAACTGAAAAAAAATATTTAAAAATACAAAAGATGTTAAAAATAATGTCAATGGAAAATTTTAGTTATGAACCAAAGCTAATCAAGCTTTCAGCAAGTAGACCCTTGTTCAATTCTTGAGAAATGTCTTGGTATCGTATAGTATACAGAAAAATGTCTGAGTATAAAGATGGTTGTTTTCGATAAATGTGAGAGTATGATATAGTTTTGGTAGGGATAAATGTCTGGGTGTAAAGATGATTGTATCATAGATAAATGTCTAGGTATAATGATGGTTGTATTATAAATAAATGTAAGATTATGATATAGTTCAGTAGGGACAAACGTCTGGGTGTAAAGATGTATGGTTGTAGTTGAAGTACAGATAATGTCTTGCCCTCCCTGGTGGCATGGTGCTCATTTAGATTCTACAAGCAAATATTTATTAGATTTCCTCAGAAATTGGTTTCTTCTCCGGAAATTAGCCGCCGAAATCTGTGGAACATGTGTACCAGTAATTATAAACCAGTAATTACATGGTAACATAGCTTTTGTCAAAAGTGCATCTTTGAGATGATAGACTCCATGTATCACCCCCAGTGTTTTACCACAGTGTATCTCTGCTGATACTTAATTCTTCGTTACTGTGCTACTTACTATCTGTTCTGAACATTTTCTCATTTAGTTTCTTGAAGATTACAAATTATACGTCAAACCAATTTGCACAAATCAATATCCTGACCATCTTCAGCATACTTCCCAGCATATGCTGTTTTATATACCTATCAACCAGGACTGTGTTGACTAGAGCTATGCTTAAAACATATATTTTTTCAATTTAAGCAATCTATTTGGTTTTAATCATACTAATTATACAGACAGAACTATTTAAATAATTCATCTTTTCTTTCACTTTCAGAGAGAATTGGTTGGGCTGAGGACCTCGTTAATGCAAGTCAAGCCATTCCAAGGTAAGATATATTGCTTTGCATGCTTGGATATCACTGTAGAATGATCATGCTAAAAATTCAGCATGAAGCGAATTTTTTTACAATGAATGCCATACCTAGGAGGGAACATTGCACTAACTGACATCACCGTGAGATGGTTTCTAATCCAAGCTGTTAACCCTTTCACCCCTATGTAACTTTAGTCAACTCTACCATCCATTGATCTGGATGAGTCCATTATGGTCCATAGTGGTGAAAGGGTTAATTAAGCTTTGTCATCCCTCATGGTAATAGTTCAACCACAGTATCAGTTATTGTGCTTCAACTATGTGATTGGAATGTTATATGAAGCACCTATCTATCAGAATATTTGAGAAGACGCATCATGAAAAGTGCACTTTTAAATGTCAACAACATATTTTCTCATGTGAAATACATGACTTAGTAATACTGGGTACTGAGTTTCGGTACATGTATCATGGAAGTAAATTATATGGTACTGTATATAGATATATCACCCCAGCCCTATAGATGTGACAGGGAATTATTGGGTGATATTCTGTAAAATAATACCGGTAAACATATATAATTCATGTGTCAAGTTGTTTGGTGATATCAATCTTCACTGTCGTTTGTGTTTACTATCTAACCAGGAATATAAGTGATATTGCAGATGTTTGACGTTATTATATATCATACTTGCTGTACAAACAAAACGGTTTTAGAATGTTAAACCGCGTGGAAGTTTAGACAGAATATATATATCTCAAATGTATCATTGTTATACTGTATGATGTCATGATCATGCTCTTGTAATGGTGAAAAATTCAACAAAACATGATACATTAATTCTCTTGCATCCACCATGAAGCATTGCAGGTTCCAGAAAGATATTCAAAATAAATTTTCATAACAAAATGTCTTTCACAAACTTAAAGGACCATGCATGGACAGAACTATTTATAAGTTAAATTTCGTCCTTTCCAAAAATAATTCTGTTCTAGATGAAATAACTCTGTCAAGATCAGGCCGGTTGCCATTGACAAGCTCTGAATAGGCTTGTCCTAGCAAGTGAGAGCAATTCATCTGTTAAATTCTGGTTTTTGACAATTGACACTCAAGCATGGTCGCCATCGATCAAGCCGCTGTACTCCTCTTACAAACTGACCAATGAACAGTAGCGACTCACCCAGCTGCCGTGGTGATTCCCATAATGCCACATTCTAAATTGTAAAATTCTTGTCCTTTTTTTTTTAACCACGTACGACGCAGTCTGATGAAATAAGTCACCTCATAAAAGGGGGAGGCGTTAGTAGTGGGACCACAATAGAGAGAGGCTTCAGTTGTTATAACAAACAATGGAGGAAGCTCCAGCAACACACTCAAATCAGAGGGAGACTTCTGTAATTTACTCACAGTGGAGGGAGACTTCATTACCATAGTTTATTTGCAATCAAGAAATGTCTTAGTGTTGAACTTGTGCATATTGAAGGGAAGCTTTAGAAATTAACCCACAAAGGAGAGATAATTGCTTAAGTAGTTGACTCATGTTGAAGGCATATTAAGTTCATTAAATTTTGATGAAGGGAGCCTTTAATAAGTAAGTTAAGTCTTGATAGATCGAGGGAGGCTTTGATAAAAATTAAGTTAAATATTGAAATCAAGTCAAATCTGAATGTTGAGACACTTGATCCAGTAAGTCCAAAATGGATTGAGAGATGGTCCAGGTGGCAAACACACAATGGAGTTGCTGAATACAACTATTTTATTATTATGCCTTTCTAGTGGTTAATAACTCATTCACCCCTGAAGATACATTTGAACTCTTCCAATTCAAAGGTTGGAATAGGTCATTATGAAATTTCAGGGGTGAATGAGTTAATAACACTCACACCTGTATCCTGTAACCACAAACCATTCCTTACAAGTATTTCACATGAAAAGTCTCATATTCTTCACCCAGGAGAAGATGTTGTGAAATGAGGTTAATGAAATTCTAAATCAGGCTAAGCAAAACAAGTTTTTCTTCTTCATATACATCCAAGCATGGCTTCTAGCTTATTCATTGTAAAAATATATAGGCCACATTAGAAAAAAGGAATGGAAGGAACTTCATAGTTTGTAGTAGTTGTCACCAGCTCCACCTAGTGACAACATATTGAACAAACTTGCAATGACTTTCAACTTTTTATATCGTAAGTCTTTTCCCCTTTAATTCTTTAAGAACACTATCTCAGGAAACACATATTTTCTGTAATGTGGCCTTGATGTTGGGGGAGTCTCAGTTTACCCTCACCGTGTCAAGTCAACTGCCAGAGGCTGTGAAGGGTCCACCATGTTTGTTGTTGGTTTAGTGGAGAGGGCCGGGCTTGGAACGGATGTATAGAGTCGCGTGGACACCTTTCTCCTCCTCACCTGTGATTAAATATGATCAAAGGCATTAGGTGTGTCGCACCTGCCAGGTATTGTGTGTTAGCCACTGTCACCTGTCCGGGGGTGTAGTGGTAGGTCAGAGCCCGCTTTGAGACAGTCACTAAGTGTTATCTCTTGGTGTACATCTGTCTCTCTGACTTGATCCAGTTCAGGTTTGTTGTGTATCGACATCTTTAGAACATTGTCATGTTAACACTTCAGAATAAATCAGAGCGGTAGTTTTTAAGTTGTAAGGTCCTCTTTAAGAATGCAACTATGAACTATTAAAAAAATGAAGATGACTATAAACTCGGAGGATGAGTCCCAGGTGAGAATGGGGACAGCAGACACAGGGCAGAGGGGGAAGTGCCTGGTTTACAGAGGCCAGAATACGTAGCTTCCTTTAGGGTGTAGGGCTGCCAGGGGCTGAAAGGGAAAGCAAGAGTCTTTGAAGGCTGTATTAACTCATTCACCCCTATGTAACTTCCGTAGACTCTACGATGCATTGATATGGATGAGTCCATTGCAGTCTACAGTGGTGAAAGGGTTAACTCATTCACCCCTACATTTTTAAACTGGACTTACCCAGTGTTTGATTTGACAAGGGGAAATGTGACTTTAGGTGTAAATGGGTTGAGATGTACATCGCACAGAGGCTGGTGAGGAAGGGGCCACACACCTGATGGGGCTGATGGGGAAGAGCAATGATGTAAAGGGCTGCATAAAGGGGCTGTAGGGGAATATAAGGGTGTGATGGAATGCACCAAGGAACTGGAGGGGAGAGGGGGATAAAAAAAAGATGGAGGGATGATAGAAAGGATGTAAATAGTTGCATGGATTCAGACTTTTGAATACGTGGTACCCTAGCTGGTACATTGTATATGTATATAGCAAACAAGACAGACGATCAAGCTTTGTTGGTATAGAGCTAGTTTATATCTGGAGTTTGAAGGTTGCAGGTTTTATTCCTATCAAGCTCTTTGCATTTTGAATCTTATCACACATGTAAGAGTGTGTATAGAGACACGATACCATACTGTGTGTGTGTTTGGAGGGCTGTAGGTGTTTGTTGTAAATATAAATATAGATACAGATATAGATCTGAGCAGAATAAACACCAGCCTGATCTACAGGGAACTGGTCAGTAGGCTTATGTTATAAAGATCACTTACTGGTCAGTCCGACTGTAATTATAGTGGTCATCCTATTGTAACGCCAGGAACTTATATCCGTCAAACTGTTGCAGAGAGTCTCTATGGTATTGGTGATATAGTGAAATACAGATCTTTATAATCTAGAACCTGTGTAGACCAGATACTGTATAATCCAGACTTCATCACGTTATCTTGAAAGCTGCATACCAGACCTTTTTAATTTAAGTTTCATTGAATGCAGTCTGTTTTTATTGAACCTGCATTATATGGAAACCTGTATGAATGAGCTAGATCTCTATGTACAATAAACCTGTATAATCAGTACACCTGTATAAACCAGCTAGACCCTCACTAAGTCCCAGTGTGTACATTTCTATGTATACTAAACCTGTGTAATCAGTACACCTGTATAAACCAGCTAGACCCTCACTAAGTCCCAGTGTGTATATTTCTATGTACACTAAACCTGTATAATCAGTAAACCTGTATAAACCAGCTAGACCCTCACTATGTCCCAGTGTATACATTTCTATGTACACTACACCTGTATAATCAGTACACCTGTATAAACCAGCTAGACTCTCACTAAGTCCCAATGTGTACATTTCTATGTACACTAAACCTGTGTAATCAGTACACCTGTATAAACCAGACCTTCAATGAGATCCCCAATGTATACATTAGTTTGTAAATTGAAAATATGGAATCTGAAAACCTGGTTGTGGATGTCTGGTTTACATATGTTTAATGCGGTATAATGTACATATAGGACCATAAAATAAGGATCTAACTGCCTTTTTTTCCAGTCACAAATTATAACAGTAGTCAATTTCTTTATACCTGGAGCTAAATCAATACCCTGTCTCCTCTATTGGTCAAGAAGACTGACCATCTGCTGTTGTAGTCATCTTATACTGAAACTGATGAACATTAACTCATTCACCCCTGCAATTTCATAATGAACTAATTCAACCATTGAATTGGAAGAGTTCAAATGTGTTTTCAGGGGTGAAACAAAATGCCATAATTTGGCTGCTTCTAACTTGTTTCTTATGGTGACTACAGTGATGTATTTAAAAATTGTGCAAAGTTGTATGATAAAGGCGCCCTTGTAATGAAACCATATAATTACAATACCTCAGCAAGGAAAAATGATTTCTACTCCATCTTGTACAAAAGTTCTTCTGTTATGAACTTCAGTTGTGAAGAAAAAAATGCAAATTCAATTTAAACTTGGCACATTGGATATCTAAAAGGAAGCTACCCAATATGTTCACCGATCAGCCACGTCAAGGAAGTAGTCTCCTCGCTGCCGACTCTGACGGGAGGTGTTTGGGTATATCATGTTTGAAAAATTATGTTGGCTGTTGAAAATTACTGATTTCATTAGGTTTCTGTGTTAAAGCTAGTCGCTGTAATTACAGCTGCTGAAGCTGCCTCAACCTGGAGCCATGGATTCATGTTTCATTAGAAACAGTAATGATAAAACCATATGGCCACCGTAGAGTTACAGAGGAAATGTTCATCTCTGTGTAATCTGGTTATGGAGTTTATAACATTTATTGCTGTCAATAGGAAATGGTCTCTATACACATATCACTTGGTGCCAGCTTACATATACTCTTACTGTGGCGACAAATTTCTCAACCGCTGGCGACAAATTTCTCCACCACTGGCGAAGGTATTTCGTGCTGTTCCGGTACACCACGAGCACACTTGACAATCCATTACTTGGTATAACAAATTCGTTCGGATGTACCGAGGAATACACCTGATATTCCGCTGGGATAGACCAACTTCTACATTCTGTTACGGAATACCTGATTTTTCCAGTGCCTTCTGTGATTCTAATTTTTCTCCGATTAAATTGCGGTACACTCCTGGGCTATTTCATATTCATTGTACATTTTCTTATTTAAAATTTACACAGATAATACGATTAGAGGGTATTAGAGGATATTCACGACACAGATTATTTTATGTGATAATTAACTCATTCACCCCCGAAGTTTCATAATGAACTATTCCAACTTTTGAATTGGAAAAGTTCAAATGCGTCTTTAGGGGTGAATAAGTTAACTTACAGATTGAAATTGACTTACCAGGTAGGTTACATAATTATTACCTAGAATATCAGGTTTCCAATCTAGATACATATACTATGGACCTGTGTTATTTGACCCCAGGATATTCTAACTTCCTGTCTTATAAAGCAGAATTTTGTAATCCAGTTTCTTACAAAAATCACCAAATAAACCTGTGTATTCTGGCCTCCTGTCTACTCTGACCAATATGTTGATGTCCACAGGATGTCGGGTAAGACAGGTTTCTCTATATCTGTGTGGAATATCTATTTTTAGCTTTTTGATTTCTATAGCCCTGGCATCATGTCTATTGGGGGAAAGACATGATAAAATGTGATACATATCATGAAATAGAAAACAGAAAAATGACTTATTAAAAAAATATAACGATTTAAAATATGTTGTGAATAAATTGCACTTAACCCTTTCACCACTGTAGACCATAATGGACTCATCCATATCAATGTATGGTAGAGTCTACTAAAGTTACATAGGGGTGAAAGGGTTAATGTTTATAAATCTTGCAGTACATGTATTCAGTATAGAACCGTGACCTCTAGAATACTTATACTTATCTATCACTTTGAGAATTCAATTAATTGTCTGTACTTCAAGTTTAAGCGTCAAGGTCAATAATGATATACTTCTCCTCTCAACAGGTTTAGACATCTGTCATAGGGATTCTCTGTTAGAAAGTGAAGCCCAACCATGTTCATCGTTTACAAATCTGCTATTCTACAAAGGTTCGGGCCTTTGGACTATCACATTGTTTGGTCGTCTCCATCAGTATGGTCTGTGGAAGGTTCTCCGTGGTAATGGGTTTCCTTGTAGATATGTAGAAAACTCGTTTGTAAGTAGACAGGCCTTGGTATGCTTGGGTAAGTTCCTTTCTGTCTGTCCACGTGTACTTTGGAGGAGCTTGGGGGAGGCTGGTCATCACAGTTCTGTAGCCTGCTTTTCACATACATAGTCTACATGTTGGATTTGTTCATTGGGTTGTACATTATGGGCTATTACTCAGAGCATGATACAATATAGCCTGTTGAACTTAGGGATGTTTTATGATTTATTAATCTCAGGGTTATCAAGAGTGGGCTATTATTCATAGCATGATACAGTATGGGCCATTGAATTTAGGGTTATTTTATGAGTTATTGTTCTAGGGTTATCAAGTTTGGGCTACTGCTTAAAGGGTTCTAGGGTTATCAAGTTTGGGCTACTGCTTATAGGGTTATTCGATAAGCTATAACTATTGAGGTTAGTGTAAAGGGTACTTGCTTACAGGGTTATTTTACTGGCTATTGCTTCTAAGGTCATTATACAGTATTGCTGATAGGGTTATTGTAAGGGCTATTGTCCCTGAGATTGTTGATTGCAGCTATATAGCTTATAGGGATAACTTATTGGCTATTGCTCCTTAAGTTATTGCATGGGTTATTGCTAATAGGCATATGCAGTATAGAATTTGTTCATAGGGTTATTTTATGGGTTATTGCTCATAGGGTCAATGTCTGAGTTATTTGTCTTTTGATTGTTGTATTATGGCCAATGCTGTTAAGGTTATTGTATGGGCATTTAATTTGGTCATACAGTAGGGTCATGCAGTGTATAAATTGTTAATTATGGCATTCGGTCATAGGGTCAGTGTATAAATTGTGTTCATAGGGTTACCTTTAGAAAATAAAAATCTTTGAAAAACAAAGAGTTTTACAGAAAAAGATACAATTTTTGTTCTGTCTGAAATGTGTTCATTAGTAAAATTAAATATACAAACCACATGCGAAAACGTTGAAGAAAAAAATCCTTCTCCTCACTGAATTATCTGTATAAATCCTTCAGCAGCTGTGTGGACAGTAGAAGACATTAACCCATTCACCCCTGAAGACACATTTGAACTCTTCCAAATCAAAGGTTGGAATAGTTCATTATGAAACTTCAGGGGTGAATGAGTTAAGACATACATCAGTCTATTTATGTATTATCTATTTCTGCGACTTAAGTTAAAATAAAGCAACCAAGGTCAAACCATACTTTTGTTTCTCTGAATTCTCGTCAGAACAATTTTAACTGATTATTTCACCCTCTTTTACACGAAATGGTGGATCTGCCCCTGAACTTGGCTAATCACATACAGGTGTGACTCTTGTGCATCCTTTGAGATTACGATATTGATTTCGGACTTGAATCTTTGCGTGTATTTTCTCAGTAAGACGAGGTGGAAGTGGCAAAAAAAGGAACCCATTTTTTTCTCTCACTATTTTTGGGATTTTAACAGGAACAACTGTTTGATGAAATGTTCAAAAGGGTATTCCTTACATGGAGAGCAGAGCTACATCACAGTACTGCAGTGAGAGATATCTCAGCTACCAGTAAGATCTTTATCAGTCTGGTGCTTGATCTTGATCAGCCAGGAGCTTTCCTCTATCAGATATATATCAGATAGAATTTAATCAAGTTACTGCAGAGACTGCAGTGATTAAAGATCGAATTCTGATACATTTTTGTATAGGACAAAAGGTTTAAGACGGGCTATATTGATTTTAATTATTTCGTTTTTTTTTAAAGAAATAAAGAACTATATGTCTATATTTTTCTAGTGTCAAAAAAGTACAAAAAAATAAAAAAAAAACCATTAGTAATAGAAAATTCGTAAAAGAAGTGCAAGCAAGAATAATAGAAAATAATTCCAGACTTAGTGTAGATCTCGAGCCATAACAATGTATCCATATTACCTGAACCATTGTCACCTGTAAATCTATTTATTTGGCTTCTTTTATTCACAGAAGTGGTAAAAGGTGTAGTTGTAAATATATTGCCTGTACATATTTAAGCAAGGTAAAACCTAAAAACCCTTGGATTTGAAAATAGGCCTGTCCTATACCACACAAAGAAACCTTGTGCTTCTGGTAAGCTTACATCCTGTCAAGATGGGATTTTAAAGCATATCAAACATAATAAGTTACTTCATAATATATCATACTGTATATAAATATCCACTTCAATGTCTTACAAACACGTACATGTCAATAATTGTTAAAAAAAAAAAAAACCTGAAAATTAGAGGAACCCTCATCGTTAATGTCAAAGGCAATTTTTGTGATTATTTATCTTCTTTTTAATTTTGATTGTATTTCTAGATTGTCTGCATATCAACATATGATTTTAACTGTGTATATAGCTTTATCTTTCTTTTAACTCATTCATCCCTGAAGACACATTTGAACTTCCAATTCAAAGGTTGGAATACTATCATTATGAAATTTCAAGGGTGAATGAGTTAAAACAGAGAAAATGTGTTTCAAACTTAGAAACATTAGCTTCTATTTATTCAGTGTTTATTCAAATTTCTGGAAAAATCCTGCATTTCAAATGTGATTTAAAAAAAAACAGTTGTTGCATCAAACTTCCAAAAACTGTTCCAAATTTTTGGAAATAAAAAAAATGTGTTTAAAAAATGATTTTAAAACTGGAAAA
>JAUMHH010224455.1:0-12005 GCA_032359455.1 Chlamys rubida
ACACCGACACTGAACGTAAACAATACATGTACATCACCTACAGTAGTCAAACATACACCGACACTGAACGTAAACAATACATGTACATCACCTACAGTGGTCAAACATACACCGACACTGAACGTAAACAATACATGTACATCACCTACAGTGGTCAAGCATACACCGACACTGAACGTAAACAATAAAGCCGGTACATTCATAAATAGGTTATAGCCAGATGTACTTTTAAGTGCAATCTGAATTAAATGTGGATGTCGTTTTGAAATTGATATGAGGCCAACCTTGATGTCTATTCAAACCTGAATTATGACATGATATACTAAAGCATTTGTATATTTTTATATGAATTTGACCAAAATGTATATGTAATTTTAATAAGTTTAACGTAACACACTAATACATAAAATGTCAATTATAGTATATATGCATCTGGATTGATATGTTAGTTATATTTACAAAGATGCTAGTATTTTTTTCTGTGGTCTATGGATATATTTATTTGAGAAACATATTTTTGAAGATATGAGCATTGCTTGAACACAAACCTGAGACCACCTTTTCCTGTGACGTATGACATTTTTGTCTTTGAGATGAATATACAGGAGAGAACGGCCAGGCAATTGATACACAATCTGCCCCCCGTACGGCGTCACTATCTTCACTGGGTCATCGATTTCTATTTTGGTTTTGTGAGCAGCACTTCATTTGGCAGTAGGAGGATGGAAGAACAAAGGCGATACTAAGTGTCCCGGAACATATAACAATATACAGTCAATTCAGGAAAAAGACATGTAACATAGAAAGATGGCAATTTAAGTGAATACATACTTTTGTGCGGGGGTAGGTTTAGATGTTGAAGTTTAACTGTGTGACTTTCGGGGAGTTGGTTTAAATGATAACGTTAATGATACAGTTGAGCTGTGTGACTATTAGGGGTAACATTCAGACGATGAAGTTGAGCTGTGTGACTATTAGGGATAACATTCAGATGATGAAGTTTAGCTGTGTGACTATTAGGGGTAACGTTCAGATGATACAGTTGAGCTGTGTGACTATTGGGGGGTAAAGTTCAGATGATGAAGTTGAGCTGTGTGACTATTAGGGGTAACGTTCAAACGATGAAGTTGAGCTGTGTGACTATTGGGGGTAACGTTCAGATGATGAAGTTGAGCTGTGTGACTATTAGGGGTAATGTTTAGATGATGAAGTTGAGCTGTGTGACTATTAGGGATAACATTCAGACGATGAAGTTTAGCTGTGTGACTATTAGGGGTAATGTTTAGATGATGAAGTTGAGCTGTGTGACTATTTGGGGTAACGTTCAGATGATGACGAAGAGCTGTTTGACTGTTGGATTTGTGATAATTCGACTTGTTTGACGTATGCAGAGTAGGATTTTGTTTCGTTTGACTGTCAATGTGGTGATTGCAGTTGTTTGACTGTCGGATGTGTGGGTAATACGGTTCGACATTACATCAATAACTAATTGATTTTTTTCTGTATATCTTCACTTTACCTAGCAGCGTCCGGTAACAGCTCCACAAACTGTTTCACAAACTTATTCGGCACCCTCCGTTCTTCTTTGTCGTATTCGAAAGCATCGTCAAACAATATGTGACCTTCAAGAAAAAAATGAGAATGGTCAGAAAATGGTTTGTAAATTGTACTTAACTTTTTTCAGATAATAGTATCCAAACAGGACTTTTTATTTGTATAATGAACAGTCATAATGATGACTGCAGTCATTGAATCATACAGTCTTTCTACATTATACTTAGTAGCTAACAAGTATTTTTGTAATAAGATAGTCCATGTAACACTTGTTTTTCTCGATGTTTGTTAAAACATTTTGGATTGAAAATAGTTGTACTGTAAATCGAAAACATTCTAAACTTAGTCAGTAGCATCTGCAGTCAACATCACTCAGAACAAAAGTCGCGAATTTGTATGAAATGTTCATATTTATCATACAGGATCAATAGATACTCAGAATTTTGTTAGCGAGGTACATCAGACAAGATTTACATATTCTTAGTATGTTGTTAGTGTGTTAATACATTATATATTTTATACTAAGGAAGAAACACGCTACATAACGTCATATCTATTTCGTACTTTCAAACTCATATGTTTCTATAGATGGCTCTTTTGTGGAGGCTGCTTTTCTGGTGGAAAAATCCATGTCCATCCTTTAAAAAAGACAAAATACCTTTAAAGCCGAATCCAATGAGAGTTGTGACACTTTTATTGCTGTTCAACACTTTGTGTCATCTCATAATGATACTTCAAACTACATTTACTGAACACTGATTTCTTATCAATTGAACGTTAACCATGCAGTGTTATGCAATAAACCAAAAGGGTAGTCCTGTTGTGGATTATATAAAGTGGTAACGCACTGTGATAACATGTCATAGAAAGTTTCTAAATCAGAAACATGTACATGTTGTTCTAAACGCAGCTTGATATGTATATTATTTAGGTAGATCTAACGCCGTGGTGATAACAGTAAACAATAAATAAATAGTAAGTACTTTATGTGTATCGTGTGCTAACGAACGTTCAATCAAACATAACGTTTGTTGATATGTATTTACCATTTGATTTTCTAAGAATTATCTATTAAAAATGTGTAAATATTTAAGACATATAAGCATTTACACAAAAAGAGATTTCATCAGTTGCGTCATTTCCATTGGGGTCTCATGCCATAATGTTGCGCATGCGTAGATGTCTGGCGGTGATTCCTTAGGTTGCTTGGAAGAAGGTATTTCAATGTGAACTTGGTCCAATGATATATCACCCGGCTCATTTGCACTATAACAGAATGTTGGAATATCATAAATATCACGTAGCTCTAATTTTAAAGTTACATACAAATTTCAATATTTGTTAATTTCATTGGTACTTCCCAAATCTGCATCTATTTGTTTATTTCAATGTTACCAAGCAACTTTTGTTCTTTATTTTACTGATGATGCATACACTTTTTATTTGTTAATTAAGATGGTTTTACACGAATCTGTTTGTTTTTGTTGCTAATTTAGTGTTACAAAAACAATATTTGGATAGGAACAGTTCACTATCTCGTTTGCAACAGTCCTAACCTTTTAAGCCTTGAACTGTATTATTCATACAATGAAGATAGACCCCGGAACCGCATTAGAGACATTGCTCTTATCTGGCTCTGATTTATTTCTTAAATACGGAATTATAACTTCGAACAAAAGTAGTTAAATACTTTTATCTATATTTGTTATTGTTAAATTTACCAGACACTTACCTTTTAGGATTCTTACTAATCTTGTGTTCATTGGACCGTCTATTCAGTACCAACTGTTGTTCGAACAGAACGCCACAATATTTGGGAGCGACAAATAAACTGCATTAACAAATCGAAGAATGATAGATGAATATCGATGCTTAAAATATGAAAAAAATTGAAATTGAGTTTGAATATGATAATTAGAATATAAGAACTTAAGGCAAAACAAATCGGATTTTTCATTTTAGATTTCAAACATCTAATTTTGTTCCTGATATATTTGACCAACTCTGAAAGAGAACCTAATTCAGCTTACTCTCGTTTTGCCCATAAGTTACAGATTAAGTCATTTATTTTCAGAGTTCCATGTCGTTTGTTTAAGGTAACTACGGAACTATTCCACATAACGACGGATTGATTACCACTTTTTCATCGTCTGCTTGTCTAATAGTATATGACACAAAAATATGCAAATATGAAAACAGAATACTGCAATACTTGTAACATTTGTCAAAACACCGGAAGCACTATGTGCGACACTTACGCTTCTATTTTCGCCATTCGCTCTTGGTGTGGGGTCCAAATATGCCTTCCGATCAAGTATAGGGACAGTATCCAGGCAAATGATGCATAGACTTGCCAGTTCGACGGAAACTCACAATAGGTGTTTAAGCGTTTAAGATCAACTATAGGGACTTTATTTTGGAAGTTGAGGTAGTGAACTATTAGTGTAACGGGAGTTGTTGCTATTAATGGTAGCGAGAACGAAAACATTTGCATATTCAATTTACATGCAGTGTATGCAACATGATATCCGATGAAAGACGAGAAGATAAAAACTAGAAAGTACCTATCTACTAACATATAATCAAACCAAAGTTTGTCAAATGCTTTTGGTAAGATGTATATGTATTTATCAAAATCTGAATATGACCCCGAAATACCAATTCCAAACATAACACTAATTTTGATCAGTGATGATACCATCATAAGAACTGGTCTCTGTTTGTCTTTGATTCTAAATTGATTCAAACATTTAAAATCTTTGAAAACGTTTTCCCAACACACCCAGGAGCATGCTGCTAAACATAGCACGACGCCTATCTTTTCCATAGTTGTATCGTGCGTATATACATCTGTTAGAACTATATACGGTATCGACCCAATTTGTAAGAGCAACCCAAATCCGTCCAGTATCCGTGACCTCCATATCTGTAGCGATGTCATTGCTACTTGTTCAGGATCTGTATCTATGCACCTGAACCAGGACATCAGGTTTAATACACCGGGAAGCAGGCAGCATGCGTTAAGAATAGCTGTTCCAACGATGAGATCGAGGTTAGGTAGTATCCGATATACCATAAATGCTATCCCAACCGTCGGTATTGTTTCCAAAACCACTACCTTAAATAAAGCAAAATAATTCTAGAAATAACAATGGAGGAAGCATTTCAAATCGGGAATATTGAAAGTCTTTCATAGTCTGGTCTATTGTTGTCTTTCATAATCTGATCTATTGGTCTAAAGTCTATTGTTCTAAAGCTGCTTAATGTGTGTTTACAACGTTAGCGAGAACAAATTTATCAAAGCTTGTTTGAATTGTAAATAGAAACGAAATTAAATTAAGTGAGATATGTAACAAATGTAGTTAAATGATGTATGAGAAGTCACAAGATAGTTTAATGAAGTGTTATGTGTAACAAGGTTAGTTTATCAAGTGTGACATGTTATAAACTTAATTAAATGAAGTATGACTTGTACAAAAAGTAATTAACTGAAGCGTTACGTATTACAAAGGAAGTTAAATGATGCATGACGTATTAAGAAGTGTTACGTGTAACAAAGTTAATGACTTGAAGCGTGATGTATTTTCAAGGAAGTTCAATGAAGTGTGACTTGTAAAAAAGTAATGAAATGAAGCGTGACGTATTACAAAGGTAGTTAAATGAAGTATGACAGGTAATAAGGAAGTTCAATGAAGTATGACAGGTAACAAAGGTAGTTAACTGAAGTGTGACATGTAACAAAGGTAGTTAACTGATGTGTGACATGTAACAAAGGTAGTTAAATGATGTGTGACATGTAACAAAGGTAGTAAAATGAAGTGTGACATGTAACAAAGGTAGTTAACTGAAGTGTGACATGTAACAAAGATAGTTAACTGAAGTGTGACATGTAACAAAGGTAGTAAAATGAAGTGTGAGATGTAACAAAGATAGTTAGTTAAATGAAGTGAGACATGTAACAAAGATAGTTAAATGAAGTGTGACATGTAACAAAGGTAGTTACAATGTAACTGAAGTGTGACATGTAACAAAGGTAGTAAAATTAAATGTGACATGTAACAAAAGTAGTAGAATTAAGTTTGACGTATAACAAACTGCGTTTATTCGGGGCAAGTAGAGTAAATAGTAAGTTTCATTTGTTGTGTACCTTTACGATGAAAAAAAGCGAGGGGTGCTTCGTTTTTCCAAAGATAAATCTCCAGAGTCCAGTAAGAAATATGAACAAGTATGGGAAACAAATGCCACAGCATAGGAGCATCCTCCGACTGAGTATCTCAACCGGAGATAACGCTTCATTTTGGTGACATCGATGTCTCTTTTTGGAAAAACGAAATTAAGAAACTTAGCATTTCAGATCTGTATCAAAGGTACAAATTCGCAATTTTTTGTTCTCATACAATCTCATAAACAAGAATTCAGGGTTATGCGGAATAGCTGTGAGCATAAACAACAAATGTATTTGTGAATCAGAGCACGACAAAAAAGAATTTGCATGGTGAGTCAATTAATGACTTTGTCGATGTGGACCATACGACCTATGATCGACACACCACCTGATGGCTTGATGTACTACCACTGCTCTATGATCGACACACCAATACCATGTACTACCACTGCTCTATGATCGACACACCAATACCATGTACTACCACTGCTCTATGATCGACACACCACCTGATGGCTTGAATACCATGTACTACCACTGCTGTACCAATAGCGAAAGGTACGTTAGTCTATGACGTATATTTATCGCGAAACTGATTACAATGCAACATTATTCTGAATTTCATTTCAACTGTCAGAATAAAAAAAATTAGATGTAGAATTAACATTGTAAAATTAAAATTTTAAAGTTGATACTCATAAGCTATTCTTAAGCTTATCTTAATATGTCCTGCAATCACAAACGAGCATAACCCAAACACGGGACATTGATGAGAACGCTGACAAAGTCACCGGACCATGCCAACTAGGACCCACATATCCTTGGTTGTTTATTATATGATTATTGTCCTGGACATGTGTCTTGTACGTTTAGTTGGTCTAAACACGTACAATAAAAACAAAGCTAGTCTCTGATTCTCTGTACATAGTAGTTAAAATAATCCGTATGAGCTTACCTTTCCTGGAGGGATGAGCGATAACAAAGCTAGTCTCTGACTCACTGTGCACAGTAGTAAAGACAGATTTAACACAACGAACGCCAATAGCTTAAGAGCACGAATTATTCTGATGTAATTTTTCATTCCTCTACGTTTGTCCGAAGGCCCATCCATTTCAAAAGTATCCCAGAATCTGCAAATAATATTTTTATATTTTAGCAACGACAATGTTGGTTTAGACGTTCTGCAAGCCAAATACATTATGATTGGCCCCTATACTACTACCTTTCCAAAGATTGGTAAAATACCAGATTGACAATACAAATCAACACTAAATATAGCAAACTCTCTTGATCACGTACACAGGAACTACCACCTTATTAGAAGAAGAAGAAATAACTACTGTCAACCATATTAGATCATGGAAGAAAACTCCAATCTGCTTGAAATTATGAAACCAACGTTTGTATTTCAAGATATTACCAATAGTTTTTCATGTGGGAGAAAAACTATCCACCTTTTGAGTAAGGCAAGCAACTCTCAAAACCCGGGGGAAGATCCTAAAATGTCTGGCCCTCGGCAAAGCCTCGGGCTACTCATTCCAGAATCTTATCTCTTGGGAGAAATTTTTCTATCTTACCCCAAAGACGGGGAAAGATTTTATTATTAACATATATTAACTACTTTATGCCACCTACCGGTAGCATGATAAATTCATTATCATGGGTTGTCAGTATGAGAATACTCAAGAAGAACTTGAGAAAGCATTTTCCCATTCAGGAACGTATTTTCTAAAAAAAAAAAAAACGTCTGGTCTCGTCATGTGACATCCTGAACCAGAAATAGTATCACAAATGTGATCCGCGTTAGAAAATAGTGCGTCATCAACACATTATTATACAGTTATGAAATATGAGGAAAGTAGCAGTATATAAATGACAAACAGGTTATCACATTGTGTTTTCAGGGTATGTCGTGTCATTTTCCGTAAACGAACTATTTTCTCGCTTACGAAAAGTGCCGAAGGGTTCCCGATTGGACCAGCTGTTCACTAGGGACGGACCTAGTTGTTTTCTGGCGAGCGTTGGCAAAGACATTTAAGGACTGCATCAACATTTGCTGTTCGCCAGGTCAATTGTGCATTATCCTTGAGAGAAAAAAAAATTGAAAACTACTAACATACATAATTGTATCCAAATGCGCGCGCAGTTACAGCCCGTACCGTGGGGAGACAGTCAAATTTGCACGCAAGAAAGCACGACCCATGGGTAGTTTGTACTGGTGTCCATATTGTTTTAGATCGTCACCTGCGTGAATAACAACACGCATGCTTTACTGTTGTATCTGATAATTCCTTCCTCAGTTTTCATATTGATTTGCAATCCAGGGCTCACTTCTGGCATTTGTGTTGAGCGTCCGCCCAAGTGGAATAGACATTGGGTTCTGTCCCCAGGCCAGGGCATACCAAAGTGGGGTAGACATTGGGTTCTGTCCCCAGGCCAGGGTATACCTAAGTGGGGTAGACATTGGGTTCTGTCCCCAGGCCGGGACATACCAAAGTGGTAGTTGTCATTCCCTGCTCAACGTTCAGCATTATTAGGGTTATCGCAACTTGTTCACACGCTGTCAGTATTATGTGACCGGGTGGATTACTGTGATGGGTGCCTTCAGCATGGTATTTCAGTGAGCTAACACTATAAAGTCGGCATCAGATCCGCGCTATCACAAGGAGGCAAATACACCAACATACCCTGTCGCCGGCACGCTTACGCAACACACATGGATGCACGTCCTAAAATGACCTTCGCTGTTGATAGGACGTAAAATATTACCAAACCAAATATGTATTTGCCGCATCCTTCTGTAAGACCAAATGTAATTGCATACCTTACACATAGTTATATATGAATAACAATTCAGTTTATTTTTTGTTTCAGAAATTCTGAAAAATGACCTCAGATATTGAATAATAGGGGCTTAGCAAGCATATCGTTTGCAGTCCTGCAGTCTTTCTTGATTATAACCTGTCGGTGGCAAACACAGAGACACAGAGTTAACGGCAATCCAGAATGAAGTTAGGAAAGAAAAAACGTCGCCGATGTGTGGAATATATCTGAGTTGCCTCCCTTTGAACTTGACTTGGCAACTAATTGAGGATTTCTTTGTTATATATACACAGGAAAGCTATAAATATTCCGCTCTAGTGCAAAAAGTGTAGAATTATCACTTGATATGATAAATGTTATCAAGGTAATTAATAAATCATTAGATCAATGGAAATGATTTCTCTTTGTTGATTTTTTTTTGCTGCGAGTGAAAGTAAACAATGATCACTGTGCACATTTCTTCCGTTCTGATTCAAACCAAAAGGTGACACTTCCAGACATTAAAAAAGAAACAGCATTAATATTCTTGATGCAAAACTATTGATTGTGCACGATTTATCTCCCTTGGGTTACTGTTACAAAGAGGAACTCTCACCTGCAATCGACAGTTTTGCTTGGCCGTACCTCTTGGAATGGTAGTGTCGTTTCCCGGCTGAAATCAGTTTTGGAAGTATTGCCTTTTCATTGTAAATCACACTGTCAAGTGTGTCTCTCATGTATTTTCCACTGGTTATCGTTTACTCAGGGAAACCGGAGTTCGGTCAAATGAAATCGAGTTTGATGCCCCATTATATACAGAGTTATGGCATTTATCAATCTTTTATGACAACAAAGTTTGTTCTGAGCATAACTTCCTTGCCTCTTCATCCAAGTACGATCATCAACAACTTGCTATAAATGTATAATTCTCATTCTGAATAAGGCAGAATAGCGTATACTAAATTCGAACCATGTTTAACGTTATGGCCCTTTAGTTATTTTTGATACCACATATTTCCGGGGCGTAACATCCTTGCTATTTCACCTACATCCACCAATCTTGGTATACTTATGTGTCTTGGGAAATGCGCAGAAGTCAATTTCCTCCTGCATCTCAGGACGGTGGAGTGGCGCTCTCGTGTCATGCTCCAGTATTTATATATATCTATAGGACTATTTTAATACCTAAGTTTGTCCACAAATTCCCTAAGGTGCACGGAAACATGTTGGGAAGGAGAAATGATTAAATTTCAATTCAACACGAAACATGTCAAACTTTAAATGTTTTTTACATGTAAATTCGCTGTCGATAATTATACCGGGGACGTATACGTATACGTATATGTATATCTAAAAAATATTAATCGTTCGTGCCTCAATCATTTATGAAATAACATCTGCTCTCCATATTTCGTAAGTCAATGTCCTGTAATATTAAGAACCACGTGATGCCGTTAACAGCGGTATATAACATATACCACGGGGTCACGTGTAAAGGGAAATATAGATACACGCTGTAGTATGTAGAAATATCATAATGCTATGAAGCAACCAGACTATCTGTAAGTTCGTAATTTGTTTTAACTGCTTATCATTTTAATTAAGGATCCCTGTCCCACTGCACTCTGATGACGAGGTAGCTGAGTTGGTGAGAGTGGCACTATAGCCATCTGTAGTCGAGGGTTGGAATCCCATTCTACCCAGCTGTTAGTTTACACTCCGAACAATGTTGTTGGTTATATCTTGTTTATTTCGTATTTTACTTAAGAGTATTGCAAGGTGTGTTGATCTCTTCTGAAATTATTCATCAAAGCTATAATCATGCCGGAAGAAAGACTTTCGTTTCGAAGGGATAAGAAATACAGGATGATTATTATTTTTTCCGATTGTGTACCTTATTTATTACCCCATTATAGCATACTACCGATATTGTTCACGAGTACAGAGCACTCCGGTAAGCGTATGAATACTGTTCGATTTGAGCAGGCCAGTTTAGCGGAAAGTTTCAAAGTAATGAGGCATAATGTAAATCCGAAAAAAGAGGCATATATCTAAAATTTCTCTCCTAAATAAAAACTGTCGAATTAAAATATCTATGTTAAAGAAATGTGATTGTCACTTGATAATATGGTTGTTAGTAATTAAACTAGCATTTTATTTAAACCGTGCAAAATGAAATTCCATCTACAAGGGTACGGTCAATCTTGGGGACTGATAGTCCACCAGTAGATAAAAAAGTTACGGCTGTAATTGATCACTATTTAATATGACAGAAAGAACGAGTTTTAATTACATAGAAGTTAGAATGAATTCGTAGAACGATGGGGCTTGCAATCCGAAAATAGGAAGAGATGTCGGAACAAGGCCTGCTTGATTGCTGGGAATGACGTTTGATAGCCGATATTGAGATTTTCATTTGACAGAACGAGGTTTGATATCTGAGAATTGTGTTTGATGTCCGAGGAAATCTAGGAATGAGCTTTTGTTCTGAGGAAACGATATTGGATTTTTTTTTTCAATCTACATTAAAAAAATCGCCGCTCTTATTTTTAGCTATGCTGCATGCTCATGACCGAGAAATGACCAACGTTTCAAAACGTCATAGCATCCATGAGGTCAGGGAACGAGGTTAGTTATACTATCCATTAGGTCAGGGAACGAGGTTAGTTATAATACCATTAGGTCAGTGTGCTTCATTGAAACATACAACGAGGAACTATTAGGTTAATTCAAGATAACGTCCAGACAATTAGACAAACCGGGTCAATCTATATTGTCAGGAAGTTACGGAAGCGAGTAATAGAATAATTCAATTACGGCCAGAGATTCTAATGATGCGCCCGCATACTAGCGGCGTATGGAAAGGAAGCTAGCAGAGCAGGTCTATTGTTAAATTTGACGGAGGCTTATGTGACTAAAAAAAAAGTCCATTAAAGGGAATTGGACTATTGTTATATAACTGTAACCGGATTATAAACTTATGTGTGCCCTTGTTACGTTGAGCAGTAGGTTATGCACGTGCTGCCGTATGGGAGAGATAGTTGGGACACAGTCTTTCTGTCCGTCTGTGTGTGTGCGCGCGTCTCTCTCTTTCTCTCGATCCAGACGAATATGATCTAGATCTCTCGACTATAAGATATTATTAGTGAAATAAAAGGGCTTACGTTCCCTATAGCATGAATACAATACTTTTTTTACGTCACTAATTAAAACCGAATACTTCCGAATACGATCAGTTTTGTTCTAAAAAATTCAACCGTCTTTTTAGTGAAGCATCACCTTTTCTTGTAATAATTTTACGTAACAAGCTGATTGACACTGCTGGTGGACTCTCAGTCCCGAGGTTGACCGTACTCTGCTGGTGGACTATCAGTCCCCGAGGTTGATCGTACTCTGCTGGTGGACTATCAGTCCCGAGGTTGACCGTACTCTGCTGGTGGACTATCAGTCCCCGAGGTTGATCGTACTCTGCTGGTGGACTATC
>JAUMHH010224477.1:0-12005 GCA_032359455.1 Chlamys rubida
CCATTGAGATGACGTATACACATTTCAGTCAGTGCAGCTGTGTTGCATTGCAACAATGTATCTTTGCACCATCAGTATAGAGTGTTCAAGTGTATTGGCTTGCATGTGGCAAAGGGATAATCTATAATGGGGATCAAATTTGGGTTGTCATTACTGAAGAAAAATCGAGAAGAGCATAAAGGATTATGTATCATTTGGGCCTGTTTTGGCCCCAAAAATTCAAAACCTTTAAATGAACTTTCAAACGACTGTTTCTTTAATTTAGGATACTTCCCTAATACTATCATGAAAATATTTATTTGTATTTCTAATTATTGTTGCCATGGTAACACATTCAAATTTTCATATATTTAATAGAACAAATTGAATATTCAGTGAATATTGTCCTATTTTACATAGTTTTCTCCTCCAAACTATAGAGCGCATGTTTGAACAATCTTATTATCAAAGAATAATGTGTAGGCATGCGCACCTGTGATACATCTTTGAGAGAAATATAAAGTTTGTTCAAGAGTGCGCTTGACAGTAGCTAAGAGAAAAACTAGGGGAAAACCTGTCAAAATTTATTGAAAATATTAACTGGTTACCATGGCAGCCATAATTGAAAACACAAATCAAATGTTTACATAATAGTACCGAGGAAATATTCAAAATTAAAGAAACAGTCATTTGAAAGTTCTATTGAAGATTTTTAATTTCTATGGATTTGGGGGCCAAAAAAGCCAAAACTATATCTAGTCCTTTCTTGCCTGATCTTCCTGAACGATGTTTGATGTTTGATAACTAGCCTGAATGAAGACATTAGGAACCCTTACATTCCTGAAGAAATATTACAGAAAAAATGGTTTCAAATGAATTCAGTGTCATTTTTTCCATTCTAAATAATATGACAATTCAATAGGTACACAGGAGAACCTTTATTTGCTAATTTGTAGTGTGAGCTTCCACTCTTGCTCCAAATGTAAGGAAAAATGTACAAATATTTATTAATATTCTTATACATTTATTCTTTCAATACCAAATAAATTACTGGTAATGTTGCAGGTCCCCTGTTCAAATCACATGTATGGCTGTCCGCTGGAGATGGCAAGGAATAAAATAAATGCCCACATCCGTGTCTGTCCGGCCAGTGTGGTTCGCTGTGTGATTGAGTGGAATCGCTGGCCTATGCATTCTGCAGAGGAAAACATCAAGGCCCCACTACCCTTGGACAATCCGCATGTGAAATGTGGTCAGCTAGACGTAGCACTGGCCCTTAGGGATCAGAGGATGCTGATGGAGTCCATGAAGGCGCCTCAAAGGGTCAGAAAGGTTCTCCAGAACACAATAACCCAGCGATACCCAGGGGTCCCATTTGAGAACCGTAGTGGGTCGGTAGACTCCGACTGTCCGTCAGAAACAGCCTCTGTGACAGTGTCGGATGATGAGTTAGACACTCCATGGGAAAGTACAAGGTTTCCTCCTGGCCTAAAGATGAGTGTTTGTTCTAAACTCTATCGTGCAACAAAACATGCATCAGACAATCTAGTGGTCGCCTCAAACTCATTGTCCAATCACAAGGCAGGACAGAAGCAGGAGCAGCTTTCAGAGATCAGAGAGGAACATGATGTCAAACCGGATAATGATATGGAAGCGAAAATCAAAGCAAAACTGGAATCATTGTCTATAGCATGTTCTGAATCGGATTACAAGTCATCAGCGACAGATTATCAGGTAAAGGATGACAACCCCAGTAGTGATACATACGACAACTCCTGCTCAAAAGGGAGGGATTTTAAATGTAATACAGGATCTCTGGACGCGGTCAGTAGTGGTCAGTCTGATGGTGATGATCAGCTGGCGGTCACAGATGTCCAGATAGAGGAAGTGTACAAGAAAGATGTCAAACTTCACGAAATGTTAGGTGTGAGTCTCAATATTGAATGCATATCAAAGTATATTGCCAAGCACCCAAAGATGTACACCTTTCTCTGTGCCCAGGACTTCCGACGGGAAGAATACATATGGCACTTCAAAAATGTCCACAATGACATCCAGTGTGGATTGAATGGTGTAGTGGAACAGCGGTGTCCACTAGCCTACCTCGGTTGTACATACTCTTTCCAGAGGCTTGTCCCAGCAGAGCCGAGGGGACATATTATACATAGCTCTCTGCTGGAGAGCTTCGGTCTGCTCACTTGTGTGGATGAGGACAACATGGGGGAAGACAATGATGTCTCTAAAACAGTGTCAAGCCCTGGCTGCCTCCAAACTCAAGCAGACTCAAACAATCAAGTGATGGATATGTGTGCTGAAATTCCCAGGCAACGACTACGGGAAGCCACACCAGAAATTGTTACATCTCACAAATTTGATTCAAGGATAAAAGTGTATCCACGATTCCGTAATTCTTCTGGGGGATATGATTGTGTGACTGCAGCACAGAAAGTCAATGAGGAGTTATCTCTCCTGCTTTGTTTACCCATGGAAGTGTTGATACACCTGGTGGCCTTTCTGGACAGTTTCAGCCTGTGTAACCTGTCTCTCACCTGTAAAATCCTCCGCAACGTCACTTGTTCCCTCCTTGTCAATAAGGGCATGGTGACCCCTGTCTGGGAAAAGGTCAAGAATGGATCAAAGGTCAATTGGCAGCCTTCACACAAGGTATAAGTTTAATTAAATTTTTCTGTTTATCTTGGGGCCGCCCTTTGTGGAAATATGAAATGTCTGTCAAATTTAATATCATATTTTTTATCAAAATGAGGAGCAGATGGGAAGATGTTTGTGATGCTTATGCATTTTCCAAAAGAGGAAGGAGGCTACTCCCAAAATTAGTACATATATATACATAATACATATCTGGAATAAGGCCCTCGTAGAAGTTGTAATTATAAGGGCATACAATTTTTAATTATTTTAGCTCACCTGGTCCGAAGGGATCTACCATAGAGATTAAGGGATTTCATCCCAATTTGGTCTGGAGCATCCTTGGGCAAAAAGGACTCAATTTTGTATAAACAGTGAGTGTGGCTCCCTGGTGGCAGAGGGGCAGGGCTCAATGAGGAAACATAGCAAATTCTTCCTTCTTCTTCTGTAGGAATATCAGGATTTTGTGCTAATTTGGTATGAAGCACCCTTGGGTAAAGGCCCCACTACCCTTGGACAATCCCCATGTGAGATGTAGTCAGCTTTTGTATTATAAAAACGGTGGGTCTGACCCCCCTGGGGGCAGAGAGGTGGTGACCAATAAGGGATATAGAGGAATAGCTTTAATATCCTTTTTCTTTTGTTGGGATGAAGGTATTTTGACCAAATTTAACGGTAGCATCCTATGGGGAAGGAAAATTAATTTTGTATTAATGGTGGGTTTGAACCCCCTGGGTCCTGAGGTGTGGGGCCCAATAGGGGTAATGTAGCAAATTCTTTAAAATTCTACTACTGTAGGAATGACAGGATTTTGTCTGTATTTGCTCTAAAGCATCCTTTGGTGAAGGGTACATAATTTTGTATAAACGGTGGGTCTGACCCCCCTGGAGGCAGACGGGCAGGGCCCAGTAGGGGGAACATAGCAAATTCTTCAAAATCCTCTCTTTCCTGTAGGAATGACAGGATTTTTTCCATTTGCATATAAGTGTAACCCCTGACTAATATAACCATATGTAATACATGTACACTACCAGCAGTATCACTGGCTATTTCAACCTCAATTTTGCTAACATTTCCAGGTGAGTGATACAGGCCCTTTTGTTTAGGATATATTACACACCACATTTTGCAGATTATGAGAAGTTCATCCACATTCTCTTGTTTTACAGAAATGGTGCTTCAGTACAGGGTTCACTCCTGTACGACAGTGGCGTTACAACAACACACGTCCACTGTCCGAACATCTCAAGACGTGTGCGTACAATCGCCTGGAGGATAAGATCATTCCCAAGGACATATGGACATACACTTCCACTACAGGGCATGACAGTACTAGTGATGACGCCCCCATTATAAGTACCCTTCAACAGCTGAAGCATATGCGTACAGAGGTCAACCGTTTCGACAATTTTTTGGCTGACGTACACATCTCCAAGGAATGACCCTGTGAAATCTGCGAGTGGAATAGTAACTATGATCAATGGTGCTTTATTTTTGTAGTGTGCTGCTACTGTAAAAAAATCGAAAAATGGCCTGTATCATAAATTAGAAAGTACTAAATATAGGCTGTGTGGAATTTGGAGATATTTGAAACAAGAATGAAGACCCACTAAAATATCTAAAATAAGTCTTTTACTGAAATTAATATGATCCCATAGAGTTTTGGAATGTTTCAAACGATAAGTCATATAAAAGGGCATGGAATTTTAAAATCACCTAACTTTTATTAGAACAAGATTATACATTCTTAGAACTGATTTATTCTTATTTGGCATGGTTTTCCTTTAGGTCTGACTGACATAAAATCTCCATATAAATAATCACTAAACATATTTTATCATACCGGTACACTGTTAGTGTTCTGATATGTGACTATTCGGTTGTAGAAAATGTCTTATTTATTCAAGATGTCTGTGATGATTTTAACACACAAGAATGGAAATTGAGTGTACTTATAGCATAAGGATTTATAATTAAGAGGAGAAAAATGGTGTTCAAGAGTTATTTTTAAGTATGAAGACAAAGTAGTGTCTGAGAAGGATGTAACACAGAATATACATTTTTTGGATAACTCACAAAATGATTCATCAATTCTTTCAAAAAATGACAATTGGGCATGAGAGAAAAATATCCTTTAAAACACATAAAAGTTTTTAAGAAACTGAGAAAGCTCTGACCTTCTGGAGAATTTACACTTGACCCGTTTTTACAAACCTGAGAAAAACTGCTAATAATAGAAAAAAAACATAATATCAGTTGAAATTCATTCAGTTGAAGTTGTATGTTTGAAACATTATTTTAATTAAATTAAAACATAAACAAAAGCGAAAATTTAATTCATTAGTTATGTCCTGTTACATGTACAATTGTAAATTTATCCTCATAGGGACATTTTGAGAAAATTAATTTTCCGTGATGGAATAACAATGTTTCTCTCATTTCCCTGTGTGTAAGATATCGATAGATCTAGAGCTGTCCAGGGTAAGAAAGGGGTGTAGGAAATTTCTATATTACACCCCATTCACCTGACGTGACGTCACAATGGCTCGACAATGACGTGACGTCACAATTTTGGAACTTTCCGATGCCGCAATGCGGAAAAGGCGTTGTGATGAAATGAAAAAACATTTACAATATATATTTACTTAATTACACGTTTGAAAGATGTGATCCATTTTCCTGCGCAAACTCTGTTTGAAAATATGGGATATGCTAAATATCTGGCTGGCTGATTCGTTTTCGTCTAAAAAGCTCAGGGGGAAAATTGATATTTTCAAAATAGTGGCCAGTCCAAACGCATTTTCATGGTTTCTGAGCTTCTTCTGGTGGTTGGAATGAGAGAAAAATACTCTTTCGTGCCCAAGGGTGTAGGATAGGGAAATTCCACCCTCAGGATTTTCAAATTTGGCAAAACCCTCAGGTTTTGACCAAATTTGAAAACTCCTTGAGTGGAATTTCCTTATCCTACACCCCTGAGCATGAAAGAGTCTTATAGTCTTGCTCCAGATCCATCAAAGCTATATGTATGTTTTACAGATTTTTTCTAGTTCAAGCATGCATCTCAAAGTGCTATGACTTTATTTCAAAACTGTGTCCATTTTCTTGTAAGATTGCTGTTGCTCTATTTCCTACTCGGTTAGCTTGGTTTAAATGAACACATTTCTTGCCAACCAGAGAGTGATGTCTGCACGTTCAATGGTGCTGTAACTTGTTTAGCCCTCAGGTTTGTAAAGCTGACAAATTGTTGACATCAACTATTCATGCTTAATCAAAATTTGTTTCAAGTCTAATTTGTTAAAATGTCAGGCAAGACAAGAAATGAGCTGATTAGTCAAAATGTCAGGCAAGACAAGAAATGAGCTGATTAGTCAAAATGGCAGGCAAGACAAGAAATGAGCTGATTAGTCAAAATGGCAGGCAAAAAAAACGAATTGATCTCTATATTTATGTGTGGTGTAGACAGAAAAATTTCAACCACCAGAATAATATTTTTGAATCTTAAAGAACATTGTGAGGCCTCGTTCTGGATAAACAAAATTCTTACAAGAGTCCAGATTTTTCTGTATCACTTATAGGGATAATATATTTTGTTAGTACATTTTACTGAGATGTGCAAGGGGGCCAGTATACTCACATGTACATTCATGTACCGTTTTTGTTGTAATTAGTGCCCTGGCCACATGAAAGATTGGCTGAAGGGGTGAAATAATGGGGCTTACAAGGAGAGAGATGCAAAATTGTGGCATAATTATGGTAAGTCTCTAATAAACTTGTATAAATAAAAAGAACATTAATTACAGTAGTACTGAGTTAGACGTGCATGCAGTATTGCCATGTTTAGAATAGCATGCCACTGCCACATGTTTTATACTATATTTATAGAATGTTTTCTATTAAAATAAAAAAAACACTCAAAAGCTGATTTTGTTGTATCTACAAAGTATGAAAATTGTTCCAACAAAGGAGAAAATTTAAATTGTATACTGATTGATTTATGAACCGATAAAAACCAACAACCTCCAGACACTCTGTCATCATCATTAACCATAATAAACTTTGAAGGATTCTATAAAAATGTACAACTACTACCACCACCAGCACCAATGCCAGTATATAGGGCAGGCTAGAAGGAGTTACTGCCAGTGTTTTTCTATCGATTGTGATCCTTGGACTGGTACCTGCCTTCTCACTGTATCGGTTGTTGTAACCCATTGGGTTACTTTTAGCTCGCCTATTCAGAGATTATGGGGGCAATAATGTAGTCATCCCGGCGTCGGCATCCCAATTCACTGAGGTTTCATCACACTCAGTACTCTGTTGTCTATGATAAGGTTGAAGTATTTACATGGAGTGTAAGCAATGTGCTGAACCATATTTTCATGGCCAAAAACAGCTTACCAGTAATTGGACTTAGTTAAAGTTTTGGGGCAAGCTTGAGAATAATGTTTTTGGGCAAGTTTTGTTGTGAAGTGTTGAATCACCACCATCAATAGGCTGTTGTCTATTACCGGGTATAAGGTTGAAGTATTCATATGGAATGTAAGCAATGTGGTGAACAGTATTTTCATATTTTAGGGGCTAAAGATGGTTAATTCGACTTGGTTAAAGTTTTTGGGCAAGTCTGCATGTGCAAAGTTGGATTGGTCACCACCCTCACTAAGCTGTTGACTATTTCATGTTGTCTGGTCATCTCTTCTTTTGAAATGTACAACATGTTAAGGTATAGCAAAACCTTGTTATATTGCCACCATTTGGTCAAAGAAATATTGGCATTAGAAAGGGGTTTGGCAATAAATTGAGGGAAACGTACAAAGGAATTCTTAAGGAAAACATAATTAAGTGACCAGATAATATGTTGGTTGTAAGCGTTTTACTGTACATGTGTTTCTATTGATATTTACTATCTTACAAATCTTATATATATATCACCAATAGGCGTGCTATGCTGTTCTCCAACAGCTCGTTGTTTTGCGGTTCCAATTAATTTGGATAAAGATTATGTCTTCGTCTTGTTTCCTATAGAAATTGGTAGAGCTAGCCTTGAATCCAGTTTCTGTGATATTAATATTAATGACTGAAATAGAATTTCTGATGGAAGAAAGCTAGCATTTAATCTAGTTTCTGTGATATAAGCGACCGAGATATTTTAATGTTAAGTAACACATATATAGATTTCTGCAAGTTTAAGAAGGAATCCTGCAGTCTTCCACAGGATTACTTCTCGGTATATGTTTTAACCCATAAGTACTGTACAGCTGTGTGGATAGCTTACAATGAAGTATCTTGATCAAATACCAGCTACAAGACAGGAATCAAAACCAACTTTCAATTCATATTACTCTTACCCGAAAAGTAATAATGGTGGCAAAACTTAGCATTGATGTGTACTATTGATGTTTATAGCTTACCGTACTCTGGACTTTCCAAATTTCAAACAGATCAAAATATCATGTACTAGTTCACACAAAAACAAGATGAATTTAACATTTGTGGAGAAAATCCTGCTAGTCTCAACAGATGGTACACAGCAATATTTTTGAAATCCCAGTACTTATGTTAAATTTGAATATGGCTTACTGACAATAGACTGCTGTGACTACACAAAACAACTCGCTTTTGATGTCATTTGATGTAATTTGTTTTATTTAGGAGGTTGAACTTGTTTCAATCAGTTTTCTACAATATGAATTACAGGTCAACATATTTGAAAATGAAACTGATAATGAAAATGAAATAGCACAGAGGACGAACAAGCATCTTGTACAGTTTAAGGTTCAAATAGTTATAGTTCATAAATTTTTGATTGACCTTTTTCCTTTCCTATTTTGGTATGCTAAGAAATGGCAGTAAAAACGTGAAATAGTCCGTACAATTGATATTTGTTCAGAAATGTCTACAATCACACAGATCAGGAATCATCGTCAGCCTCTAGGTTAATATTATTGCCAAACTTAGCATACAGTTCCACTTTTAGGTCCTGTAGAATTTGTTTATGGACCTCACACTGGTTGTCAATGTCCTTCATCTCCTCCTGGACACGTACTTTGGCCTTCTCCAACATCTCACCAGTGCTATCTGCATTCAAGCTGACAAACACCTCTCCTATCTGGTATGTAAGGTCGAGTCAAGGGAAATAACACAGAAATATACATTGTACGCGTCATCTTACAGAAATTATGCAAAGCAGAATCTTGATTGAGACTTTTTACTGTGACCCAATTAAAACTTGTTCTCTATGGTAAATTATACTTGGAAACCTAATAAATTACACAATTCCTTTACAAAAACTTGTTATATATCATTCCTTTTCAAATCTTTGATAATGTAATGTTACTACATGTACGTACATGCAATTGGCATATTATTTTACAGGTTTATATAATAAATGTATTTTCATGTAGCCTACATTAATATATATGTTTATCCATAACCATTCAAATATTCTGCAGGGCAACACTAACCTGAAGAATATGTAAATCTCATGTACATAAAACCACAACAGTTCCAGTGATTTTTGGACACAGACATTTTAATCCTGGACTCAAAATTTTCCTTTGGAAGTCGCCCACATTTGAGAGCAAAATATTTATCTTAGCAATGAGACTCATCAATATTTTTTTAATTAACACACATTTTAGGATATAACATTTACATTTTATTATCTGTTGCTTTTCTGTTCACTACAGACAGAGAAATTACGTATAAATAAAGGATATGGAATAGAGTCATCACCGTCCTCCAGCATTAAAATCTCGTCAGCAGCATCTTCCAGGTTCTGTAGCTCTTTCTGTCAAAATCAAAACGAAGGAAACATTACTTCAGCAGAGGAATCTTGTAACTTTTACCCTATTTCACCTAGTATAAACCCAGGTCAATAACCTTTAAATGGTCCCTAGAAGAAAGAGGGCAACATAAACCCTGGGTTTACTCCTGAATGTGAAATTTGTATACCGGAGCTACTTTCCAGATTCCATATCTAGAGAGTACGTTTTGAAACAAGGGTTGATACACAAATATGACCAATGGGCTTATACGATAATTTACTTTTGTATTGTACATTCAATATATGATTCAACCAAAACTGAAGTAATGTCACATGATTTAATTTGGCTTTACCATCATTTAATTTTATAGTGTAGAGTTGTATTGATCATGATTGTCAAACAAAACAGAGTTGCTTAACGCGTACCAGATTTCCTTTTCTAAAAGACAATGTTTTTAAGTATAACGGTTAAAATGTCAAGTATGAATAGTATACTATACACAACAAACTAAATAGTAAGTAGTCCTGTTTTGGGGTCCTGGTGATCACAGCTGTGATTACTGGGGAACTTTTGCCAAGCCAAACCTTCCACCTTCACAGGCAAAATCTATATTCGCCCAGCATTCTAAGTGCCCTTCTTATTTTATTACTATATAGGGTGCGCTGTGTACTGATATTTATTGTCATGATTAATTCACCCTCATTGTGGAGGGCGAGAAAAGCGAAAGTTTAACTGTGTTGAACATTTTCTAGTATTAGTACTAGTATACATGTACGTATTACATTGATGAACAAAAAGTTTATCATTATATTGTCTCAAACAGAAACTTGTTGAAGGTCAAATGGTTGAGAAATGGACTAGCAGTCTATCTTCCTGAGGAGCCACTTGGTGAAGTGACAGGTCTGTTACTCAAGCAGGTCCAGGTGCGGGTGGTCGGGTGTCACAGTGGATAGTCCACGGGGCAATTTGAATTTTACTCGGATCAGGATTAAAACTGAGAGCCTACTGGGATTAAAACTGAGAGCCTAGCTACTGGTCCTTATATATATTAACCAACATCAGATACATAAGTGATCGATAGGGGCATGAGACATATCTCCCAACTCTCACTGTGTAGGTGTGTTATACACAGTACACTTATATACAAGGGTGGGGTATCTGTGCCACGCCCCTTCTTCTTCTTTAGGGTGCAGGGGCTCCATCAATGTTTGATGATTATGCCCTCGGGGGTCCTATCACAGAGGCGTGAAAAAAGGGGTTATTTACAGTGATAAGTTTTTTTGGTTTTTTTTGTGCAGGATATATTGTAATGTCTAGTGATCCATATGTTTGACTTTTGCAACAAACCTTCTTATTTTCCTCTTCGTCCCTTAGGTCCTGTAGCCGGGCATTGTTGCGGGCAAATTTGTTGATTTTCTGTTGGTCCTGGTATGTTACCTGTGTGTCTGTATCCTGTAGAAATATATCGCATTCACATGTACATGAGGAAAGAACAGTTTATCTGGTTACATTGGCATAAGCCACAGGAGCCCGAAAATGTCAAAAATTAATTATAACAGTAATACAAAAAAAAATTTCATGCATCTTAAAGGTATTTTTTGTATTACTGTTGTTATTAATTTTTGACAGTATTTCAGGCTCCCAAGTCCTGTGCATAAAAATAACTACCGAAATTTGTGAATAATTTTACCTCATCTACATCTGACACGCTGGACAACTATATGACGGCGCATGTTTAGGATAAAGCGTGAATGAGAGAAAGACAAATAAAGGGATGAAGGTACAAAATTAAAACAGTAATGTGTTATTGAAAGTAGCATACAGAAACAAATATGCAAGTATATCTTCATTCTTTCTGTCAAGAATCAATCCGGCTACCAAGGCGGCCAAAAGAAAACACAAACAGTTGAAATTATACTACAGGTAACTTTATTCTCTCTTGTTTGCTAGGCCCATTAAGAATATTCTTACGGTAAGAGCGTACATTTGTGGCCTATATCAAAACCCTGTGATTCTCTGAAAGGGTCAACTTTTGACAGATTCGGGCATGTTTCGTCAGGCGAGTTAGAAGGTGCCGAACTACCACAATGACATATGACTCATTTTAAAACAAATATAAATTCAAATCACCTAGAAAATATGTCTATTATTCGAAACAAGTATTTGTTGCAGAAAAAATAAACAGTTATGCCATAGTAACCATGAACACAATAAAAATCCAAACACGCACCGAGTTCTTCATGGTGGCAGCCATCTTTGATCGTTGATTAATCCCCGCAGTAAATAAATTATTTCGTTATTAACAATGAAATAAATGTTATCTATAGTATCTTACGTTTACTAAGTACATATATTTTTTACGATAATGACAGTAAAAATATTGGAAAAGCTAGAGTTACATTTTTTTTTATTAAAATCATCACTAAATTTAGAACCGATTGACGTACTAATAAAAACCCTGTCCGTTCAAGTCTCACAAAGATTAGTCATTACCTGTTTCTGACTTTCATCTATCGAGTAAAGCAGTTGTACTGATTGTGGTTTGCATATAATGTGACTCTGTGACAGTACTTACGCATTTCATTTATTTATATTTTTCTTGAAATTGATCCTTAT
>JAUMHH010224499.1:0-12004 GCA_032359455.1 Chlamys rubida
ATAAGAACATATTGAAATATAGTTGAGTCTAGCGTAATGCATAAGATGGACAACAAGTGCTTACCAGCCTGTTACAATTTGTTAACTAATGCTGAATTTAGGCTTATGCGTACACTTAACAAATTCTCGAATGCGTTTTGAAAATATATTTTACCATCATTTCTTACAAACCGATGGGTTAGTAGTGCCGTCTATAAGTAGTCTTAGTTATTCGGAAAATGATGTTGATTTCTTGTATCCCATACTAAAAAAGTATCACGGCATCATCCTCGTTCTGTTTGCCTATCTCTTGCAATATTAGTTTCCAATTTGTTGGTAAATGACTTGATTTAATATTCCCCCTGTATAATGAATATAATGAAGTTGCATAATCATATCAAGTTCCTCCATTTGTAGCCTTCTATCGGACTGATAGGAGCGGGATGCGGGACTGCATTATTTTTCCTGGACGAATCGGAGTACAAGTACTACTGGCTGGTTGGGCCCGCTCTGTTCTCCATCGGGGGGATATTCTCGGTGATGATGATGCTGCCGGAGATCAACATCCTCCTGGACAATGGAGTCGTGGAAAAGAAAGGTACGAATCGATTGTATCCCTTTGTTATCTCATGATGAAACCCGGAGAGTTTCATACCAAGCTGTTAGACCAGACACGTATAAATAAAGTCTCAACATCATGTGTAGTATCATTTATATATAGAATCTTTTGATATATGGGCACCAATTTATTTTTCATTCCATTAAAGTAGTATCTCAATGATGAAATGGTGATACACTTTTATATCGTGATAATAATTGGTAAAATCGCCATGACAAATTACTGATACCACCAATTCAATATGAACTGGTCATATCATTATAATTATAATTAATTGGCAATATCACTTATTGAATATAGTGTTGTCACTTAAATAGTGAGACATGTACTAGTTATACCCTATATACATGTATTCTCCAGGTGAGACACCTAGGTATTCTCCAGGTGAGACACCTAGTTATTCCTTATATACATATACACTGTATATTCCATGTGAGACATCTAGTTATACACTATATACAAAAAAAATGTACATATTATTTTTCCAGGGGAGGCCTGGGTCCGTGGTGCCATAGATCGATGGAATTATCGTCATATGTTTAGAACCTTTATTGATAGCGCCGTCTACTTCCTATACCTGTACCTTGTAATGAAATCATAAATATTGAGCTCATAGACAAGTTCATCTGCGTTTAAAGGCACCCAGGCAGCTTCGCTCTATTACGTACAATGTCAGAACGGATACATAATTATTTGAAGATTAGTGTCAGAGGAGGGTTAAGATGGAAAGAGAACAGTTTTACGACAGATACAATTTAGTTTGTCCATTCAAAGTGACAGTAGAGGCTTGATTTAAAAGAATTTATTGTCAGGCTAGATACAGTATAGGGAGGGAGTTTATTCCACTCAGGTAAAGTTTGTGGGAAGAAACTTTTTAGTCTGAGTTTTGGAGAGAGAAATTTGGAATGAGAGCTCATTTTCCATGCCTGTCAGAGTCTGTTAGATAACACAAGCCTTTACATTTTACAAAAGTGGTAAATATCTCATTGATATACCAGCACTGCGTGAATCATGTATTTATACATACATTCAATACATGTGCATTTACTTAAGATTTTTAAAAATAGTAGAAGTGATATAGAAATAATTTAAAAAAAAATAAAAAATATCAACGTTAATGTACCTAGTTTAAACTAGTATGGTAGTCTGTCTAAGAGTTTAAATGACATGTTTTGTTCAGCTTAATCTTAACTTTTGCTAAATTCTTTTTTTCTAAATTTCAACCAGATTCAGTTTAAGAAACACCAGTATACAAAGTGTACCTGCTCCTTTTGTACCCATCGTTTTATAGATCAATGCTTCTATCCGGGGAGGGTCGTGTCTGTGATGCTATTGATAGTTTCAAATATTGTCATATTTCGTTAAGGACAATTATGTAGTGCCACCTACTTCCTGTTTCTATACATATCAAGGAAACAGAAATAATTTACTTGCTCCTAATACTTTTTCTACACTATTTTGATTACCATGAAGGTAAAAAGTGCAAATTAGATTTATACAGTCATACATTATTTGACTTAATTCTATTAGTCATATTCATGAAATGTATACAAACACAAGGTTTTTAGTATTTGTGGTAAAGTTGAAATTTAAAGAATCTAAAAATTAAAGGAAATCATTATTTAGGATGTGTTTGTTGTTATTAAGAAATTAATTAAAATACTGTTTTCCAATGTTATGAGAAACCATACTTTACAATGATATGGGATACTACATTTCTCCCACAACCATTGTAGGTTTCCACACTCCCGATTCATTGGATAAACCTGCTAGGAGTTGGTAAACATTTTTGTTACCCACTAGTGGGTATACACCCTGGACGTGATTTCATTGGTCTATCTTCTAATTATGAAGTCAAGTAACAATGCTTTGCGACGTCATTTGCCATTGTGACGTCATAGTTCATTACACTTTCCCCCGATCATCAACAGGAATAAGGTATTCTCAAAAGAAACGTAAGGTTTTCTAGATATAATATCTGAACATTGTGGGAGAAAAGGTCCTCAAACTCGTGATGGTTGATTATCATGTTTATCTAACTCTCGTTAATTAATTTTCAAATGTAAAAGACACTCAGTAAACCTCGTGTCTTTATACAATTTGAAAATTAACTAAATCGAGTTAGATAAACATGATAACCAACTGTCACTCGTTGGGGAACCTCTATGTATGTTGAATTTCCAAGACAGGCAATTTTGTTGTTTGTGCTGAAAATGTGCTTATTAATTGAATTATTTTAAATTTGTGTATATATGTAAAGCTTCAAATCATTTTCTACATGAATATTTACTTCATATACTGTTCTATCTTCTTTTTAGGTTAGGGGGTTAGGGTATTTATTTGTACTTATTGTAGTCCAGGGTATTATCAACCATAAATAAAACATTTGAAATTTGAAATCAAAATCGTTTTATCTAGAGCAGCAGGAGGCCTTAGTGTGGAAAATTGAATACATTTTTGTAAATTGAAACAAAGGAACTCCTGTTCAACAATTTCGTTACTTTATTGTACTTTATACCCTCCAAAAGGGGAAAATACAAATATAAAAATAAGTTAAAATTATATCTGCTGACATAATAACAATATACATCCAGTTTCAGTATAAAACTGAAATGAGTGCCATTAAATTTTTTTCATTTTATTCTTATTTAAGATTGAAATAGACACATAGGCTAAAAAGCTCAACTGTGTTTTGAAACAAATAATATTGAAGAAATACTAATGGAAGCAGTAGGGAAAAATGACACCGGATTTCTGCTTATTAACAAAATAATATTAAACTTTTATTCAACTGTTCCGAAGGAGTGGTCCTTAAAAGGAAAAAGAACAGATAATGTGTTATAGCCCGGTTAGACAAAAAAATCCAATGAAAAGCAAATAATAAATTCTGAAATATATCCCTCCATACACATACATACTAACACATGCATACACATACAAAGTTACATTCGTTATGAAACTGCTGTAGCGTTTACAATGTTCACTAATGCATTCTGAGCGTCTGATGTTGGAAACACATTCAATGCTGCCTTAGCTTTCTGTCCATACTCTATACACAGCTGTTCACATTCTGCTACTGCCCGGCTTTCCTTCACTAATGTTACAATCTGAAATTTAACGAAAATAATATAAATTAAAATTTATTATTTAACATCAGATCCCCTTCCTTACATTTCTATGTACAACCAATACCGTGGAGCCAACTCTTTTACAGTTGTAACAACAAACAGACACAAATGCATATATGTACGGTATTCATTAAGATGCATAAACTGAACGAACACAAAAATTTTATGTTTTTGATTGATTTATAGGGGTTCAATCCTTATCATTTAAGGTTTAAGCCTAAAATATCATGTATATTTTGCTTCCTCTATTAAAATCTATATAAAACTATGTACATGAGAAAAGAAAAACCAAGAAAAACAGTATATAAAACAATTACAAAATTGATAAACACAAAGAACCTCCACAAAGAAATTATTCTGACCTTTTCGAAGTTCCTGTTTTCTATCAGTGTTTGTTGTGCCGACTTGTTCTTTTCGAGATACTTGATGACTGGAGCTGAGGTCAAGGTTAATTCCTGTAGGTGTTCCTCTGGCTTCAGGAAAGGTTTCAGGTCTTCCTGCATCTGGTGGTTTACAATTCATGAAGATTAGCTTTAAGTGTATTTTTTAAAGGTTTTCTTAGTGGATAAAAATGTCAATATATTTATCATACATGTATTTAATTAACCTGTTAGACTGAGATGGTTCATAAAAGCAAATGATAATCACAGGTTCAGAGTGTCCATTCAATTTAAAAATGTCTGTAGTTTTAAACAAGCACACCTTTGTTATAATCTGCTGAAATTATTTTTTACACATTATAGAGTACTTACGTTTATTACAGAACATCAATGTTCTGACTATTTTGAGTGTAAGTGAACAAATTTTCAAGACTGCCAAATCCCATTTATAAGCTTTAACTTGTTTACACAAAACAACATTATACCTGATGTGCATATGCCATATTTTCACCAAATGTAAAGGCAGCTTGCAGGACATGGTTGTCATAACCACAAAGTTCCATGGCTGACTGACAACTCCTGGCCAGTAAGCTTCCTGATGCCAGGAATGTTTGTTGCAACCAATCGTCAAACTTAACACTTGATGGCAGTACTGGTTTTCCATCCTTATCTCGCAGGTCTGTGAATTCAGATTCCATTAGATTACCAATGGCCAGAGAAATGTTTTCAACAACCTGCAAAGGATATATAGAAGAGGATCAGAAATGTGTGCTGTTCCAATTTGGTCTTTGTTGTTTAACAATTAAAACACGAACAGACTAAGGTTTTTTTTGTCTATCTATGACATAGCAATCAACAAATAATATTTTTCACTATTGTGTTTCAAACAAATAATTTGTGAGAATTTTAATCCATTAAATGGACAACAGTTTTATTTATGTACCTTAGTAAATATGAATGATGAAATTAACGACAAAATCTATATCTTGTGAAATGTATGAGCTATGATAAGCATACAGTACTTTAAAACTTTACCTTAGTGTTGTTGAGTTCTGCTAAGCCTGTACAAGCACTGGCCAACAGGAAGTCTCCACTAAGAACTGCCATTTTGTTGCCAAACTCCATGTCCTGTGCAGGGCCATCTTCTGGCGTTAGAGCCGAGAGGTTGATCACACCTTTATGGATAAGGTTTGCAGTGTAGACCATCTCTGTAATCTCTGCCAATGTCCGCTGACTGTTGAATGTAAGATAAAAGTTAGAGGTGTTTTGCAATATTTGTATATCAACACAAAGATGTAAACCAATAATATCAAACATACAAAACATGGGGTCATTATATCCTCAACAATAATGCACTGAAGATTTCAGATAGTTAAGCTGAATGCATGCAGTCCATTTCCATATATTGATTTGGATGCGTCACATTATATGACATACCCGGTAATGTAAAAAAAAGAAATTGAAGAACAAGTATTTATTTTTGTTTCATTTTCAATTTAATAATTCTTCATTACAATTTCTTGATACAGTATTTGAATGAAAAATTCTAGCTACATTATACATAACATCTACAAAAGTCTTTTTACATTAAAACTGTGAAAATATACCGTAGACCATATACTGTATCTATATAGTATCGTCAATTGTATATAGATACATATATACTGTATTGTGAACATAACTTCAATAAATTTGTTAGTTTAGGGTGTGGTGTCTATATAATTACACAATTTGTCATATAACACCTAAGGTCTGATCCTATGAAGTGTAACACGGTGATAAAAGTACTATATTATCATGATCAATGTTACAATAACTACAATGAAACAGAGCATCATTTGTTAGGTCACAAATATAACACAAATACAAGAACATAAATGTGTTTTTCACTCAAAAACTTTTATATTTGTACCTTATACATGTAGCTGGACTATCAGTTATGATAATTACAGATCTAGACTTAATATATAATACATCTATATACATGTACCATAAACAATTATCAATCTTTGGAAGTAAAACATGCCTATTAACCAATGGTTATTGGTCAATTTTAGTCTACCTTTTATACTGTTAATTGATAACATTTATAAACTTTCACTTTTTTTAAGCTTCTGTAATGAAAATAAAGCTCATCGGGTCAACTGGGTCAGTTTCTAAGTTGCGTTTTTAATAATGTTTATACATACATGCCAGAATTCTTGGAGACCATTCTGTGAGTTTTACAATCATTTTAAGGGAATTGAGGCTCAAAAAAGGGAGGTTTTATTCGCGGTATTTTTCACGACAAAAAACCTTATCCTATTCAACTAAATCAATGATATATAGTACAAAATCATTAAGTAAGGAACTTTGTTTTGATTACACATGTAAAACACATTTATGAAGGCAACAAACCTTTTGTGAATGCCATCAACTATATCTGGATCTGATAAATTGTGGGACACATTCTGAGCAGCACCAGCTGATTTCGATATAAGAAGTACAAGGAGTCCTCTGGTCTGTATGTTGTATTTTCCATCAACGACAAGGCCCCTATAAGTATATATAACAGCCGTATTAATGTGAGTCATATAGATGTACATGTACATGTATAACAAAGAGTGAGGATTAAAAACTATGAGGTCATACACTGTCATCCAATTTAACAGTAGATCCATAGACAATCATATGGAAAACACTGTAGGTCTATGGGAATCATCAACTTCATAAATTTAAACCCTTTGCATTATTGTAAAAAATCAGATTTTTTTTGGAAGCACTGAAACATCTTATACATGTATCTACATTTAGTAATGACAGGGGTCGACACTAACACTAGTCCTCTAGTCCTGGACTAGTAGATTTCAGCAAGGACTAGTGAATCCTTTAACCTAACTGGTCCTTTGGACTTGTGAAACATCTGATTATAAAATAAGAATATTCCTTTTTAAAATTTAGAAAACTGCTTAAAAAAAGATATATTGCATGATAATTGTCAAAAGCTTCCTAAAACTTCACCATATTTTTATGGCAGTAGTTATTTTAAGTAAATTACTTTTGATGTTTCGTGCTGTAGATTGCGATGTTTCCTTATAAGGAAATCTTGGACTAGTTACATTGACAAAGGACTCACTAGTAAATAATCTATCCAACTAGTCCTGTGGACTACCAAGCAAAAAAAGTTAGTTTCTAACCCTGTAAATGGATTGACAATTTGACAGAGTATCAAAACGTTTGAATTCAATCGGAGACATCTGCTCCAATAAAAGTAAGAAGCCACTGGTTGGCTATTTTTTATCATATACACTGTATGATAATTAACTATTGGAATACAGATCTGGAGGCATCCAGCTTACTGTAGCTTTACCTATCTACCATGTCATAAGATTATATATATATTTTTATTATTTTTATGAACACCTGCCCACCTACACATTTTAAATGATTACATTTTCAACCCACTTGTTATTTATTTATCTCCAAATTAAAATAGCAAAATATCACCTTGCAGTTTTCAGTAGAGGATGTCTTGTCCCAACTAATTTTCTCATCAGCAATGCCACGTTAGAAATCTCATCACTAAGTAAACAGCGCAGGCTCATAAATGATGTCGGATATCCCACGATCTTCTCCGCGTCCGAAACAGCCTTGTTCCAGGTCGTTGGTTTACTCGATGTGTCGGACCAAGGCCATGTTGCATACCGGCACATTTGATAACATCTTTGGCATGACGCTCTTGGCTGAATAAACACATGTCGGACAGTTTTAGGGAGTATTGTGAACATTTTCTTTACCAAAAGTTAATTTCACAATAAATTTGTCCTTGTCATTTCGGATTGTCTAGCATAAGGAACCATAAATATAGCAAATTACAGTAGCCTTACAAAACTTTTAGTCGCATGTCTTCATTGCTTTGTGCAAAACGTCATTGTGGGACGTCGCTTAAGACAATTCAAACTAAAATAATAACCAGTGTGCTGTCCTTGGAAATTTGCAAATACAGGACATATTTATTATGGTAAACACTATTTTAGAAGTATAATGATTACATTTTTTACCCTTTTAAAATATCTAGATCCACTGATTGTATTCATTTTTAATGATGTTAGCGTAATTTACGCAGGTTCTGTGACGTAGATCACTGGGTCATGCCATAGGTCGTTCCTCCTGACGGCTGTCAAAACGTACTGAGATGAATAGATTGTTACGTTTACGGGTACTAGTCAACATGGGTTCATCTGTTAAACGCCTTCATGCCATTAAAGCGGTTGGTATAAAGCAGAAACAATACATGACAATCTTGTTATGCTGTATTTCCTCTAAAATATCATAATCGTTGGCGGTGCGATAAGAGCAGACCGTCCATTGATAAACCGAAAGTAGGTCACATGTGCAGAGTTAAATTCGGGGAATCCCTATTTGTACTTTCCTTTCCTGTTCCAGGAATGCTTGACATTTTACTTTAATATATTCTCGGAAATTTGTCAATACGTTTAGATTTCAAGGTATGACCTGCATTTCACCAGAAGTCGGAACAATTTTCTGTTTCACGTTCAGAGGATAACGTATCATGTAATAAGCTGTTGACATAGAGAAACAATATTGTAGAAAATTTAACTAGGTTAGGATATATTTCTGAAAAACGTAAGTAAAACATTTTTGTTAATGGATTTGTTAGTATTGCATGTTGATACAATTCGGCACCTACTGAAATATTTTTCGTGTACATTTTTATTTATTGTTCAGTATAAATACATGTTGGGGAGAAAAGAAGAAAGTGCAGATCACAAGATGTTTTCCATAGTACCAATATGTACTTATGAAAAATATCACACGTATTAAACATGTTATATAAAAATTGTATATGTAGACAAATTATTTGGACTAGTAGACCTATCTGTGGATATAACTTAGGATACTAAAAGTATCGATGGTATATATACATGTACATCTAATTGTAAAATATAAATTTTATTATATGTTTTTTTTTCTTTTTCTCAAATAAAGAAGATTACATAACAACAAAATATTAGCGCATTGACATCGTAAGTTAAATCAATGTAACATAGAATTTAAGGGAGGTATATAGTTAATTCATATTTAGTGGAACTGGACTGGGTAGATTGTCGCTCAATTGGTAGAGCGTCTGTCTAGAATTCAGAAGGTCTCGAGTTCCAATCTTGGTCTGACTGTTACATTTCTCTTTCTCCTTTCATACCTATACAAATAACAGGTTATTTTGTATGCCATTCCTGTGTTTCAAAAACCAGGGGCCTCTTCCTTATTGCTTAATCTGATGCTGTATTAAGCTTAAGAGAATTTTCTAGCGATGTAGATTTTTCTAGCGATGTATGTAGGAAGGAGTTAGTATTGGACCACGGTGACACAATCTATTATGCAACACTAATGCATCCACACATTATCTTTTACACAAAATAGCTCATGTTTAGTCACATATTTATACATCCCTGGTTTTTGTCACATCTTTTCCAGTGCAGCTTCATATTTTTTGCAATCATCTTAAAAATAAATTTTGAATGATTCCATATATTTTGTAACAATTAAATTTGAAACAAGTAAAATATATGTATCAAGTGAAAAGTATATAATGAGGGCTGTTATATGCATAACTCTAAATTGAAGCGTGAAGCAGAGTAGCAGAGCTAACGTCGTAGGAGTTATAAGTGGGTAGATCAGTTGGGCGCTTCGCTCCGAGTGTGGATACCAAATGGTATCTCTAAGGTTTCTTTTGTGTATCTGGTTCAACTGTTTCAACGGGCTGAACCTGAAAGAAAACAACATCACGCATCAGGAGCGAGGCCAACCTCTGTAAAATGAGACATGTATACATACTGAGGGGCTCGACATGTTACTGACTGAAACCAAAAGGCATTTTTTTCCATTAAGCAAAATCAATTCACACTTCGTATTAGTTTAATTTGAAAAAGAAAAACATTTATACTACTTTTTATTAAGGATAATAAATATTGCTGCACGGATAATTAAAACTATCAAGTAAAATCAGACATTGCTAGGAATAATTGTAGTAATACCAGCAACATGCAATTCACTGATGATTGTATACGTACTAGGTATATATATAGTGGGAAAAAACAAAGGAAGTCTGATGTATCTTTGATTGTACATTCTTCATACTGTCATGTACATGATTTAATGGACAAGGTTGAATTGTTATCAAAGTTCATGAATTGCATGGGGGAATTATTTTAACATGTTTGGATAACTTTATAAGGCATTTAGTATTTTTTTCAATAGATTTAAAGATACTGTCCTGTTTGTTTCATTCATGCTGTTAAGGTGAAAATAACAATTATTATCAGAAATGATTCATTAATTTGTTTGTTAATGTTTTTTTATGTTGAATTGTCACTTCTTCATATAATTGACCAGTTTTCTTGTGTCGACATGTTTTAATTAATAGCATTTATCTTTGTAAAAAAGTTGTTTTTAATTATTACTTGGAAATGCTGCATTGACAGATATAACTTATACATTTTACCAAAATAATATAAATGGATATCATGAAAAAAAGAAAACATGAAAACCACTGAGTGGTTTGGCTATGAAGTAACATTATGTTTGACAGCGCTCTTGTCACAATAAACATGACTATAAATAGATCTGTTACCATGAAACTGACGCAGCGCTATCTTTAGGCTGGCCCAGTTTGTGTAGCGCGTCACTGTCTGTAGCGTTTTCTGAGTAGTTACATTGTACATGTAAAATAAGATAGTGATCACAATAGGCTGTTATATCATAATCAATGGTGTCCACTAATTGGTAGTGTTAAGCAGTTAATTTGTTTATCAAAAAAACATTTGTGTCTAATACTTTTGATTTCAAAATGTTTTTAATTTTCTTATGTGAGGATATAATCTATAATAGCTTTATTTTAATGCATTTAACATGACGTATCTACATAAAAACCTTTTGATAATTTAAACAACAATTCCCATGGTTCTGTTTTGTTGATATTTTCAGTAATCAGGGTTGCAGGCTAGCCATAATACTAGAAAATTTAGGGTTGCACATCAAAAAGAGATGACATCAGATTCCATTGTCAATAGACAGTTTAAATGTACACAATACCGTTCATTCACAACAAAATGTAGTGCACGCATCTCTGCACAGACATGCAAGCCTGTCTTTTTTAATTTAAATGGGCTCATTTGATCCTCTATGTGTAGCCTGTTGTATTATTTCTTGGTAATACATGTACATTCCATGAACTCCATTGAACATGAACAGTTTTCCAAGTAACCTTTTCATAATAAATTTCTGGAATTTTAGGGTAGTACTGTGTGGTGTAACATATTAGGGTTTTTCTAACCTTATAAAATTTCAGTGTAATGTATGTATGACATTTTTCTAGCCTTGTGATATTGTGATGTAATAGTTTGTAACAAGTTTATTATATTTTGATGTAATACCTACAGTGTGATGTTATAACCTTGTGATATTTTGATGTTATACCTACAGTGTGATGTTATAACCTTGTGATATGTTGATGTAATACTGTGTGATGTTATAACCTTGTAATATTTTGATGTAACACGTACTGTGTGATGTTATAACCTTGTAATATATATGTTGATGTAGATGTACTACTGTGTGATGTTATAACCTTGTAATATATACTGTGTGATATTATAACCTTGTAATATATACTGTGTGATGTTATAACCTTGTAATATATATGTTGATGTAGATGTACTACTGTGTGATATTTTTCTCACCTTGTGATATCTTACTGTAGTATTGTATATATGTATTACAACCTTGTGATATCTTACTGTAGTATTGTATATATGTATTACAACCTTGTGATATCTTACTGTAGTATTGTATATATGTATTACAACCTTGTGATATCTTACTGTAGTATTGTATATATG
>JAUMHH010224510.1:0-12004 GCA_032359455.1 Chlamys rubida
GCATCACTTTCCCATTAGTAGTAGACTTATTGACGGTTAACATTCTACAGTGATAACTGCATCACTTTCCCATTAGTAGTAGACTTATTAACGGTTAACATATACTACAGTGATAACTGCATCACTTTCCCATTAGTAGTAGACTTATTGACGGTTAACATTCTACAGTGATAACTGCATCACTTTCCCATTAGTAGTAGACTTATTAACGGTTAACATATACTACAGTGATAACTGCATCACTTTCCCATTAGTAGTAGACTTATTGACGGTTAACATTCTACAGTGATAACTGCATCACTTTCCCATTAGTTGTAGACTTCTTTTTATTGACTATTAACATCATATAGTGATAACGGCAGTAGTTCCTGTTTAGTATAAAACTTATTGACGTTTAACATTCCACATTAGTTAAAGATTTATTTACATCCCGCAGAAATCACACGTGGTGAAACAGATTTTTTGCTGTCAAGTGAAAGGTCATAACACCTCACACCGAAATGACATTAATTGTGATTACTACTTCCTCTATAGACCGACCTCGACATGCTAATTAATTACATTAAAATGTAAATCGATATAAAGTGTATGCAAGTCTTTCGGTAAGACAAAGATTACACATTTCAACTTAAGAAACCATAAACAATTATAATTTAAACTGGTGTTTTTTTTGTTTTTTTTGTTATATATATATTTTCTTTTTTTCCGTTTTGACCAAACAAAATACTGTGGCGTTAAGATTACATCTAAGTAATGTATTTAATATACACTGACAAGTTTTTAAGATATGCTGTTAAGTGCCAGAGTAATGAGTGCTAAGGTAATTTTGGTATACCTGAGTAATATACTGACCACGCATACTAACATGAGGTCGAATACCTACACTACTCATCTCAATTTCTATGCTATTGGATTAAGATAACTAATCGGATAGAAGCGTTTTAAATGTATAGGCACGGCTAAAATGCAGTTCATGTTTCTTGGTACAAAGTGATTGAGCAGTTTTGATATGTCCAAGGCACTGACTGACCACATCTGCCGGTGTTGAGCTGAGAGGGCAAATGCCTTTATGGATTACTTAATGACCCTATACATTGAAGTCACTTTAGTACCTATTCCATTATTGACGATTTAGGATTAAAATGTATTAACAGGCTGTGAACAGCTGTATTCTGGCAGGTTCCTGAGTACAAAATAAAGTATATTGTCGTTGTTATAATGTCCTAAACATTAACGTAGGCTTACCTTTGTTAGGGTAAGTATTATGTGAGGTCAGGTGCCTGTAGCTATGTTGACATACGTGTGCTCCCAGTATACAATGACAACGAGATTTTCACATAAGCTGTCATAATAGAAAAAAGGTCGTCTGTGCGGTATCCAAGTGCAAACTTTCATCCAGAGCGTAAAAGTGTCTCTTAATTTCTTGGTTTGTCATTGCATTTACCAAATACCCGTTTTCAATGTGTATGCTTACGTGAATAACGCACTTGCTATGATACTACAATTTTACACAGAAATGTTTATATAACACCACATATAATGTAAATGTATGCCCTTTCAGCGAATTCTCAAAACTCCCAACATCAAGGTAAACAATTTTACCTGTTATCTAAAATGGCATGACTAAATTGATTTGTTTTGTTTATAGAATTATTGTTTGTTTTATCTTACAATATCCAAGCATGAAACATTTGGACATTTTTTTAACCCGTTCCGTACCATGATATTACATATGATCATTATACATAGGAAGCAAAGTGTATCAGATGACGCTATGTGATTATAGATGTCAAAGATAGTTTTTAAATATTCACTCGTGAATAGTGTTTTCGTTCAAAGGAATCTGATATTTAATTTCCAATCAAGACAGTGAGTAGGTATCTCTCTAAATTTACTACTTATAAGAAGTGACAACAGGTATAAAACCCTTATTTGCTGTTTTAAGCTCTTTTCGCTTGTTTAACAGAATAAATGTCCGATTCCTATAATTTGTTAAACCTCACAGTTATGGACATTGAGAATGAATAAGTAACAACTTTCGTATGATGTTAAATACCTTACAGCGGGGGAGTTTCCCTCTCTCAATTGTGACCCTATTTAATGACAAATTGACATATATATTGTGTTGATTAACATCACACCTGGAGACAAATCTTCTTGTAGGCAGACCTCCTTGAGAGAGTGATGACCTTAGATATGTTTCCACAAATAAATTGTACCACTTCGATAATTAATTCTAACAGCTTGTGACCCAAATGCGGATAGAGTGTGTAACATGTATGTACACCTCCATATTGATAGAAACAGTATATTTATGATAACATATTGTAAAGTAGACATCTTAATATGTAATGAAAGGTACATCAGTTAAAATGTGTACTTAAATAACATATTGTAAAGTATGCATAGTATGTAAGGTACATGATTTGATAGATAACTGATCACTAGAAAATTAAAAGTAGGACACACAAATGTGACAGAAATTTAAATTTCAAAAATCATTTTGATATAACACGTTAAGTTCATGATTGGAATTGACTCAAATTTGAAGAATTCAGATGGCTTACTTAAAAGGTATTTTTGTCGATTGCAATTGAATTTTAAACAGCAGCTCAATGATAAAAAATTCGAACAAATAAGTTATAACTATGGAATATAACGTCAACAGTGCATTTGGGGGTTTATATTTTGATAAAGTATATTGATATCTTTATAATAGTTCATATAAAAAGAAGGCGTCCCTGTTCATGCATAACTGTTATTTGAGATTACCAGACGTGTTTTTATGCAGCACGTGCCTATTTTGTCATTACGCTGTATGTATCTGTTTGTTTGCCAGTTTGTTTATTGTACCTTATTTGTTTACACTTGTCTGCATGCACCTATATTGTATTTGATATTGCTTTTTTTGTTAATAGTACATTGTTTGTTTTGTTTTTTGCTAATAGTACATTAATTGCTTTGTTTTTCGCTTACGGTACCTGATGTGTTTTGTTTTATGCTAATAGTAAATTATTTGTTTTGTTTTTCGCTTAGAGTATCTTATTTTTTATCTTTTTTTCTCATTTTTTTTTTATTTTTTTTTTATTTTTGCTTACATTTCCTTTTTTTAGTTTGCTTTAATGCTAATAGTACATTATTTAATTTTTTCCTTACTTACCTAATTTGCTTGGACTTCTCCCATAAAAAACAAAACGGACGATGATATTAGGTGACAACATTAGCGAATGTGATTGACGTTGTACTCATTCCCACCTTGATTCAGGCTGACAGTGTATTCTGCCTAAGTATTTTGTCACGTGTACGATAGAATAATTAACATGTTTAGAATAAATTAACGATCAAGCTCTTCCTACTTCTGAACATACACTCTGCCACACGTCGTCAAATCGTTCAAGGAAGATTTTTTGGCGTCACTTATGCCATCTTTTTTGCACAAGTGTCAATACCCTATCATCAAAATCTATAATAGGACTGGAAATCACACGTTCACGCATAAGACCATATGCTGATGCAGAGATAACATGTAGTTATATCTAGGACATGGAAAAAACATATCTTTAACCCTTTCACCCCTATGTAATTTCAGTAGACTCTACCATGCATTGATATGGAAGAGTCCATGATGGTCTACTGTGGTGAAAGGGTTAACAACTAATATTATATATAAAGAACAATAATTGTATGAATATCGGCACCACTTAGATTGTTATGAACAACATGTAAACTGATTAATGCTAACCGCCCCAACGAAACATTCCTAATTGATATCTTTACATCTTTCCACGATAAGACAGGACACCTAATAACGTGTACCTAGTGTCACCCTTTCTCTCTGGTACAACGTCTTGCTTAGAAACCTAGTTTCTGAAATTTCTGTCGTCCTTTTTCCAATTTCATCTTGAAATATTGGACATACATGGTCAGTTTTGGACCTGACACCCACACATGGTCAGTTTTGTACCTAACACCCACACATGGTCAGTTTTGTACCTAACACCCACACATGGTCAGTTTTTTTCAGTTGTATAAGGTGAACTCAGCTCGGTTAAGTATGTACTAAGTGTCCCTTTAATCCGTCTGTACATGGGGTGATCCACTTTAATCTCTACTATATGTAGGTAGTGCAGTAAACCTCGCTGCTAGGAGTACATTATAATTAGTGGGTGTTTAAACTGTACCTGTTCACCGATTAACTCAAGCAAGTTTTATTTTTGTTATAAAAAAAGGTAAAATTATAATACGAAAGAGGAAAGTAACATAAGAAAAGACAGCTTTTCATGAACTCTTTACATTCTAAATGTTTTGTTTTACTTCTGCCGTATGATTTCATGACATAATGGTGTGTGTGTTAGCACATGCTCCGTTCTCGGCACGCCTGAAATATGTCATGACAAAATCGAAGGAACAAAAATACCTAGGCTGATACCTGTCCTTTGAAGAGTACAGAGGAGGTAACCCCGAATTTAATGCCGGTGGATTTTACCGTTACGCTTCACAAATTGGCGCGTGCAGAGCCTTCGATCTCGTCATGACATATTTCCTGTGTGCAGCGACGTCAGAGACCGTAACCTCCGGCATTTCGAGGTCGAAAAATGCAGATCTAAAATGTTAAATGTCTTTTAATGATACTCTTTTTGCATGAACTTGTGTGTATTCTGTGATATTTTAAATATGCGTCTGCGATAAATGTATCATAAGAAGTAGATAAAATAAAAATTTGGATCACGGATTAATAGAATCTCTCCCTCGGTAGAGCCTCGGGTTTGACAACCAAAAAACATCACCCCTCGGGTAGGAGATTTCTCTGTCACACCCTCAAGGTAGGGGAAGATTCTATTAATCCGTGATCCAAATTTGTTTAAGTCTATTTACCTTGAAGACCGGAAATATAACAGCATTAATATAAACGTCGTTCTACAGTTCATATTCATCAAAACACCTATGCACCGGAAGCATCGCGGCTAATGTGTTTTTTTAATTTATGAGTGATGAACGAAAACTGTTTAAATCTGCATTAAGCATGATGTATAGACATGCACACAGAAGATCTGTATGTTTCCTGCTTCGGTGTAAGACGTTTTTTTAGATACATCACTATGACATGTTGGTGTGTCTCTAATTGATATGTGTACTAAATCTTTGAGGATCCTATTGTGTATATAATAACGTTTGTAACAAAGAACAATTCATTGAAGATACCGTTAGTCGTCATTATACATGCTCCGAGAGACAATGGTGCTCTCTCTGCTTTGGATTTTATGCCAGATATGTTACGTTAAGACGAATTAGAACTGGTGTCTCTTTCTCGAATGCATCAATCAAAAGTATCCGATATGGATTTAGTTTTTCAATTATATATTACAATATAGTAGTACAGAAATAACCAATTATATATTACAATATAGTAGTACAGAAATAACCAATTATATATTACAATATAGTAGTACAGAAATAACCAAATAATGACAATTATATATTACAATATAGTGTACAGAAATAACCAAATAATGACAGTAATGAATTTAAGTATGACAAAAAATGCAAGTGTGTTTTCCTAATGAATAGTATTGTGAAGATCATATCTGTTTTAAAATGGATAATGGCGTTTTATTAAAGTCTTCATAAAGTCTGATGTATTACGATTACCTTCTGATCATGTAAAATATGACTAAGATACCGGTAGATGAAAAACCTTATAGAACCTTTTTTTATATAATATGTTTTCGTTATTTATAGAATTCCCAGGGTTTAGGTCAATCCTGTGCAATGTTATAGCATTAATAGCAGAATTAATGTTAAATGTTATAATAGCTGATTGTGTCATTGTGAGTTTTGCGTAATCGGGATCAAGAGCGATTAAAGGTAGTGTGTCTATCGTGTGACGTCACAATAGGAATGCGGGAACGCTCCTTACAGCTGGACACGAGACAGTTAGATACTATAGTAGTGACCACTGACGTCAGAGGTCAATTTATAGGACATTGAATATTATATACAGGTGATGATACCCTTAATCTCGAAATGTCATCAGTCTAGCATGAAATTACAGAAGAACTAAAAATAGGCCTTGTTACATCGTGTAAAAAAGTATTTATGATATAACGAAATTTTTGGTGGGGGAGGTGGGGGGGGGGTATTACGTTTACCTGTCACCAATATCAAGATTGCTTTTGCTGAAGTTATTATGATCAATATTAACAGTTGACAATTCTATATTTCAGTGATTTATTTAATATATAAATTTATTTAATATATAAATATATAAAAAAAAATATCTAAAAAAAACAAAAAAAAAAACATAAAATTAAACACCAAAAAATAAAAACACGTTTTAGATGATTTAGAAATAAAATAAATTTTAATTCAAATATTTTGTAGAACGCTTTGATAAGTTAACAAAACTTTGTCTCGAGCCTATTCAGCTTAATGCATGCGATAAAGACATCAAAAGTGTATGAATGCTGTTGTATGTGTAGTTTTTCTTTACATATTTATTTATTCATTTTAGATGTACCCAACATGTTTCAAAATATCATTTGGTCGCTTTTATGTTATGGTTATCGTAGTTTTAAATACTACTACTTGCTATGATTTTCTGATTGAAATTTTACCAAATCTTAGTGTTTTAAAAATTTAATAAAGGAAATATATTATTGAGTGGCAGACAGTTTTGACTAGTCGAGCACGTGTTAATACTTGACCACTGTCCATTTGACCTGATGTGTGAGACAGTGTAAATATTTGGTCACATTCTTTACTTGATCCTTGGTTATTATTCAATTCCGAGGTCATGTACTCCCGAGGTCGAGTCAGCAGATGACCAGTGTCAGACGGTCTTTCAACAAAACTTGAGGGCATAGTGCACATTATATACCACGTGTTCATCTGTTACTTCCGTGCCATTGTACAATGTTTAATCAAGCTATAACCGACACATATGCATATATTATAGGGTAAAATACCACAAGGGAGATGAAATGTCGGGGGGAGTCCCAATTCTGATATATTTAGTGTATATGTTAGGTTGGTTATATTTATTCTACCGCTTTTAAATGTAATGGAACATGTCTCGTGCTTTGCTATCATTTCACTAGCAATCTGCGCACAGCTAATGCCATGATGTCAAATTTTCTTGGCATTGAATCTAGCAGTTCTGTAATGACAGTTTAACTTGAATGTATGTAAAAAGGATTCGATGTGTAGTTGCACACGTGTACCCTCACTCAACAAAGCCATACCGTCTAAGACTAGACACATTATATTTCCAATACTAAGGAGCCTTTTGGCATAGCGATGAACGTTACAATGTATGATTAGGTATATTAACTAATGAAAGGTGCCGTCCGTTTTACCACCAACATTGTAAAATCAAAGTCGATTAATAAATTTTCACCCGATAGAGACTTGACAAAGCTAATGACGTATTTCCTCTGTTATCCGTCCATGTCAAGGCTAGGCAATGTTAACCAAGGCTGGTCACGGAGAGTCAAGGCTGGTCACTAAGGTCAAGGCCGGTGATGGCTGCACGTGATCATGGTATATTGACGTCATATTGATAATGGTAAACTGTTATCGATACAAGTTATTAAAAATTCTATCATAAGTATTTAATCAATATAAATGCACATGTAGATAAATTAAATATTTCAATAACAATTTAATCAATCTGTATGTTAACCCCTGTGCTGTATTCTTTTAATGATATCATAGTTCACGTACGTGCTGTCACTGTGTGTTTACACGTGTTTGTCCTGTCGAGAGGGTCGTGTATAAGCTGTTTATTTGAACAAACAGTTTTGACCAGTTCAGCACATGCTGACGACCTATCGTTGCTTTGAGAAACACAGAGTAAATATTTTTGCCATAATTCTTAGGTTATATCTTATCTGTTATGATTAAATCCTGAGGTCATTTTGTGAAATAAACATCGACTTCTGACCCCTGGATGATGCCGTTAGTATCATAAGGATACATTGCAAGTAACACGGTTTCGATCTTTTTCACGCGAATTTTGTTGTGTGTTTATCATTATTACTGCTATTGTCCATTTAAACCTTCAGAATTTTTTATTTTTTTTTCTATTTTTTTTCTATGTCTTCAAATTCAAAAAAAATAAGCAATCTGCACATGCATCAGATGTTGGTATAACACTCGAACGTTTTTTTCAACTGACACAAGGTAAAATAGGTAATAAAATATTAGTAATACAACTGACACAAGGTAAAATAGGTAATACAATATTAGTAATACAACTGCATCTGAAACAAATAGTTCATTACAATAAAACATAAACCTTATACCATGATACTTATTACAACATAACATAAATCTTATGTCAGAATGTAGCATACCATGTCTAGTCAATTATTACAATGTTATGTCATTTTTTTGTCAGGTAATTATTTTACAAATATCATATAACCTTAAGTCCGATCAATAAATTACATATACAGAAACTTTCGCGATTATAGTTAAAAATAAACTAAATATTACGATTTTTGGCATACAAGGACGTGTTGCACACATGTTAGGAAACAAAATGTGATTTCTGCTGCCAATTTTCACCGAAGTTATGAAACTTAAAACTTGGCAGCGATATGCTACCGATTATCCGTCAATTAAACAATTGTTACGCCACTTGCTATTTTAAGTGCAAAATTCCCCTTTATCTGTAATCGGGACAAGGATGGATTCATTTCCCAACAAAACATCTTTATATACATACTAGTGGCACAAAATATATTTTGGGAACATAAATTTTATACATATTCAAAGAAAATAAACATGTATAGTTCTTGATATAAAGAACTGAGACGTTAAAATTTTAATAAGGGTATAGAGGTAAGTACATGCCTGTGCGACCTTGACGAACATTGCAAAATAAGATTTACAATCAATACCACCCGCGACCTGACCTCGAGTGTGAATAATGACAGATAAGGAAGCATTGAAGGATTTGTAAACTATTTACACCGTGTCTTTCACCTCGGGTCAGCTGGACATTGGTCAGTTAGTTAAGTACGTGATCGACTAGGCAAAAACAGTTTGTCCTTGAATATCACCCGGTCAAATCCATGTCTCCTGTTCTGTGATCAGGCGGCGAACATTCGCACGAATAGCAATCAGCACATCACTGCCGACTGCATCAATAAAGTACCTGAGAACTATATGCTGCCTTGTGCCAGGACACAAGGTGCCAAAAAACACCTTTCAACATGCGCCAATGTCTCTAAGTGAAATAGCATCAACAATTTTGGAGGAGTAATATCGAGAAAAATATTAAAAACATCTACATACATTTCCTATGCATAATCAATACTCTAATTCGACAGAAGGAAAGGAGTATCGACGAGACAGAACAAAACATAAAATTTAGGACAACATAAACTTCAGTTTACACTTACAAAAGTAAATATGCAAATCACTAGAAGTTTTACATTAACATACCGCAACATTTTGACAATTAACCAACACCTGGCTGTGGTATTATAAAATAAACCACCAAATACATATTTGCATGTTTGACTGACTCACAGGTATACAAAGGTGTTTTATTTGCAGGTAAATCAATAAATCAATAAATCAGTAAATCTCTCTACTGATCGAGGGAACCACAGACGATAGAGGTATACTATTCAACAGGTAAACAGGTAACGTATGTTAATTTACACCTCAAAACTGCAAATAAATAATAAAAACTTAATGTGAAAGAACGACACACTATTGTCCCAATCAATGCTCGTTATTTATAAGGTACATAACGGGAACAGTATTGGCTAATCATCAACACCACATTGTTTCCCTTCTAACTCACTCTTTATAATACTACAATGAACCATTTAGATTGCTTATCAGACTTTCTATTTCCTATATATATTATCGATATTTGTTGAACAATATAAACGTTTGTTCCTTATTCTAATCAACGCCAATTATACATTTCCCGATATCAGTATCACCATTTTCTTCTCGAATAACTTGATATTTTTTTCCTTTCTTTTTGATGTAGGTTTGCTTTTCCATTTGTGGTTTTTCATCAAACAGTTCTTTTGAAGTATGTAAACATTTAAAGCGATATTTTAATACTTAAATTGTTTTCATTATACATGTATATATAATAATGTGATATAGCAAATACAGCAAACTTCAGCATAAAGGAAATTTTATTAATTTTCTTTGTGGATGTATTGGATTGTAATAGCGAAGCATGTGTCGTCTGCTGCATATGTTAGCTTTAATTTATCCTTAAATTGTTAGCGTCAAAAAACATCATTTTCAGACTGGAACGATCCAATATGGTGGACACACAAGCAGGCGACGTCTGCTCAAAAAAGAATTATGTTTCTTCTAAAAGAAAAAGTGATTCATCACCGCATGTAAGATAGAAGGGGGAAATCATTCGGAGATTGCTTTCCATGAATAGACTTTGTTCGAAGACTGATAACGTACTTGTTACTCATGACTGGATACGTGTTAAGATGTACTTCCTTTTCCCTGGCCTGAGTAAATCCGCTGTCACCTTCATCATAATAGCCGCACTAGATTCACACCAAGGTAATCCATTACTATTTTATGTAAACATTTGTCAAACTGACCACAAAATATATACGTGCCTGTCCTAGGTGACAAAACATTGACGAACACAAGGAAAAAACTTCCCATGTGGGATTTCCCCTCGAATACGTGATCATTTTGTGGTGTATCTATAATAGTATACTTATATGCGAGTCGGACTTATTTTAGTACATCAACGATTCAAACATGTTTTCAGTGTAAATAAATAAATCATGAGGCGTTTTCTGTTCAGTAGTATATCTGCGTATTTGTTTGTTTACCTATCGTCATAAACATCGTAATTCAATATACTCGTATACAGAAGATCTCACGATTAATGATATGTAATTATAAACGCCTCTTTTAAACTTTTATCCCATTATGCATTGATGTACTAGTCGCTGCAAAGTTGTATGAGAATAAATCAGTTAACAAGAATAATTTCTTCTCCGTAATTACTGTATAGAATATCTCCTTTTGTGTGTCGCAACATGTCAACAACATTCGGGTTGACGAAAACATGTTTATGCTACGAAGAGAACATTAATTTCTCTATATTTTTTATCATTTTTATTAAAGTAAGATTTGATAACGATAAAATTGTTGTAAATACTGAGGTAATTTTTAATTCCCGAAATGTTTAATCACAAAAGATATGTAAGAGACATTCAACACATACAAATTTACTTATGAATGTCAATATTTGAAAAGGGCCTAAAGAAAGACATTATTTATTTCATTTCATCAATATTTTATTGATTATCAAACGAAATAGAATCTGGCGACAAGTCGATTTTATAAATATCCCTCAAGGTGTGTTTATAATTCATCTAAAGAAAAAAACGAAATTAACCACTGATCAATTTGAAAATGTTTTTTACGACAAATCAACACAGTTAAAGCATACCGGGCTATACAGTAATCAAAACGGCCTATCGACACAATTAATTCATACAGAAACACACGGTAATGCTAACGGCCTATCGACACAATTAATTCATACAGAAACACACGGTAATGCTAACGGCCTATCAACACAGTTAAAGGCATGCAGGGCCACACGGTAATGCTAACGGCCTACTAACACATTTAATTCATACAGGGCCACATGGCATTTTTAATGGTCCATCAATACAGATCATACGGGGCTGCACGGTACTTTTACATAACCGCCAAAATAATATCTGCGTGTTACCTGAAGCTATTGCTCACCATTGCTACACTGGGTGTATAGTTCAGACTTGCTACACTGGGTGTATAGTTCAGACTTGCTACACTGGGTGGATAGTTCAGACTTGCTACACTGGGTGTATAGTTCAGACTTGCTACACGGTTGTATAGTTCAGACTTGCTACACGGGTGTATAGTTCAGACTTGCTACACGGTTGTATAGTTCAGACTTGCTACACGGTTGTATAGTTCAGACTTGCTACACTGGGTGTATAGT
>JAUMHH010224521.1:0-26793 GCA_032359455.1 Chlamys rubida
CCCATAGCACCATTGAACAAACCAAAGGAAACACATAGGTTCACAGACAACATTACCTTTGCATCTCTGCTAATGAAAACTGTATCTAATAGGCCTCCTGCAGTGACATTACCACATTTAGAATGTGGTCCTTTGGTAATTGCTTTACATTTTGCAATTGGATGTTGTGCATTTACTTTAAGAATTTGGCACTTGTTATGTTGCCATTCTTCTTCATGTGTGGGAAAAACAAACAATCCTTCCTCTGACATACATTGCAGGAGTTCATTGCCATATCTAGTCCTCAAGTTGTTCCACTGAAACTGCTGTAACCACTGTGCTTGTGCTGGTGAGGCCTGGTATTCTCTCAAAGCTGATAGCAGTTCTCTGAGTTGTTTTTCAGACTGGCTTTGTCGGATGATGTTCTGTAAGTGAACAACTCTATCAAATTCTTTCCAAACAAGAACACCATGCATTGCAGCAGGAACTTTACTTCTGCAGTTGTAAACTGGGGAGTCTAACACAGGTGGAAGCTGTACATCGTCACCTAAAAATACGACAACTGGGAGACCACCCCAAGTCTCTTGAGATTTAGATCCCGAATACATGGCACACCTGCACATGAACTCCATCCATCCTAAGGTAGTAGCACCTATTAATGATCTTTCATCCACAAGTAGGACTTTTACACCTCTACAGTTTTCTTGAAGCAGTTTTCCAATCTTCCCATCTGGCTGTTTCATCTCTTTACCCTTATGATGTGTTGGTATTTTCAAGAAGCTGTGCAAAGTTACACCAGAAATGAGGTTTGCACTACTTCCAGTAGGACAGAGTATTTGTACTGCTTTGTTTGTCTTGAAGAGATTTCTTATACCCTTCACTAAACATTTTATCAGGTATGACTTTCCAGAACCTGCAGTACCAGATACAACCATCCTTAAAGGCTTAAAGGCATTATCGTCATCTATGTATCGATGTAGAGTATCCATTACAATATTGAATGCAAGCCTCTGATCTTCATTCATGTTGGTAAGGACAACGTTTGGTACATCAAGAACATTGTTTGGCTCATTGCTATTTTCTTTGATGTGCTCAATCCATGACTTCCCTACATCTTGTTGGAGCAATGATCTTTGATTCCAGTTGTATCCCGGCCCACCATCATCATACTGAAATTCGGATGGGACTGCATCATAGTATGCAGTTGGTCGAAGAGCGTCCATCCATTCTGGCTGTTCTACATCATTCTCATGAGACTCTTCAACTTCAAATTCCTCCTCAATTTCATTGGTGTCATGTTTTTTTGCCCTTTCCACTTCAGCTTTGACAAAGTTTGGACAGATTGCTGTTTGAAAAAAAATATTGAATTTGTCAGTCCATGATGTATCCTGATCCTTAATGTCTGAGATTTTTCTCCAGTTTGGAAAATGTAGAAGGAGCATTGTCCTGCAGTAGTTTTCATCAAGGGGCCAGGAAGGTAGACTACTGGCTCCAGAAATGACAGGAACTTTTCCTGACTGGCACACAAAATTGTACAGAGAGCTCTGATTAGTTTCATTCCGGGATAGATACCTGTCCAAAGCTGTGTTTTTTGTTAGTATTGCACCCCCGTTTTCTAGTACTCTAGCACCTGACAAACCAACAGACTGGAAGGTGTGACTGCAGCGGTATAGTGGAAGTGATGATAACTCAAAAGACGCTTCAACTGCAGAAATGTCCCTTTTGACGGTGTTCATCAGATGTTTCGTGCAGAGGGATTTAGCCGTTGCACCGGTTGATTCATCAGCACAATTCACCATATCACTGAACAGGTCTACTATAGCGCCAGTTGGTTGGTTGCCCTTGCACGCATATCCAGTGATGTATCGTTCTGTGGCAAAAATTTCATTCACGGAAGGATTCTGTGGATTGCTTTTTGAAAGAATTAGTGATACATCTCCATTGGCTCTCCATCCTTGAGTGTGAAAGCGTGAATTTTGGAGCAGAACTGGATGATCCCTTGACATTTCTAAACGGAGAGAATTGTTTTTGTCATGTACAATAGCCGGAATTGAACGAAGAGGTTTGGGGAATTCCATCCTACACAATTTTTTGTTTCTGGTTTTTGTCTGTTTGAGGCAGTATGTATCAGAACAACGGTGTAAATTGACCCTGTTGGTTAGGAGAATATAGTCTTCAAGCAAGGATTCTTGTGTTGAGCTTACATCCATTAAAAGTTTCTGAAGAGGATTGTCTTGCTCTGGTGGTGCTGGTGCAGTTCCTTCTGGAGGTGGCCATAGGTTTTTCTTTGATTCTCCATTGTGATCTTTGCCTGCTGGATGTGAAGCAGTCATTCCAAATTGGTTAGCTGCCCAAATTGCCAATTCTTCAGCACACTCATCATCAGTCAAACCTCTTTCAAGCGCTTCATGAATCAGTGCATGTGGTTGTTTGTCAGACCTCCAGCAAAGGCCATGCCAATGGACCATGCCTCTGGTTTTGGCAAATTCTTGGCGATACCAATATGCATTGATTCCAAAAACAGGAGACATAACATCTTGGAAGTAAGACCGAGTTCGCAGGTCAAAGTAATGTGCAACAATATGTGTATTTTCCTGTAAAACTCTGAATACTGTGTTTCTGTTTGTTAAATCAGGTTCCTGTCCAGTTGTTTCCCTTACATATATTGACAGGAGTCTTCTTAAAGATGGAAAGTGGAATTCAGCACAGCTGCCTGTGGTGAAAAAAGATGGTAAACCACTTCCTTCATTTATCTTATATTTGATAAGAGAGCGTAATTCCTTACTCCTTTCCGCCCAGTATTGGTTGCTTCCCCGCAAAGAGGCTCCAAAATATAGAAGTTTGTTTGCAATGGTGGTATCTCCTTTCTGTATTTGTTGTTTCAGCTGATCCAAAGTAAGGTGACCATCCCCAAGTTGTTGTTTGAAGACAAAATTCCCCCTTTCAAGTGCCCGTTTTCTCATGATCATGTTGTGAACAACAAATTTAAAGTATTGATGATGTGCGAATCGTCCATCGTCTATCCACAGTAAATGGTCTGCCCATTCAGCCAGTGATTCACAAGTGCGTGGCCTGTTCATGCAGAAGTCTCCAGTACCAAAAGGAAAAAGTGTAGGAAAAGCAAGTGTGAAAAAGTGTTGTGTTGTAAATTCTGATAAAGGAATATCACTACGTGTTGGCCAAGGAATTGTGATTTTTTTGTGAGACTTTTCTCCAGATTTACTGTGGTCTTTGTTTAAAGCATTCTCAATAATTCTCTCTACTTTTTCATGTATATCCACAACAGGTTCAGGTAGCAGTACACTTGAGTTGGTGTCACCTTCAATATCTTCCCCTGGGTTGATTTGGTCTTCTGAAGGACCCTTATGATCTGCATGTTCTGTGCTTGGCAGGAATTCAACATTTTCCATGTCTTCAATTTCACTATCTAATGGTAATGTACTGAGCCTTTCATCAGATATGATGATGTCGGTGTAGGCAGGATTGTTGCTTTTCAACCAGGTCAGTGCTTTTTGAATTTTATATCGACGCACTCGAAAATCTTTTGATGTTTCATTTTTACCTTGCTTTCTTACCCTGATAATTTTTATTTCTTGTGGCAACCTGGGAAATATGAGAGCTGGCTCATTAACCTCTTGGGGAAACGTCACACAGTGGCCGCTTGAAGCTATGCCCCCATGTTTGAGCATGTGGACATTTATGCATGGAGATATTCTGCATATCAATTGTTGTTCTAATATTGTCATTCCTGATAACTTTTCTGGTTGTTTTTGTGGATACATATTGTTTTGTATGGAAAACATCTTTATGGTAGATCGATCAATAGAACAACGTTTACATGAACCATTATCAGAAATTTTCATGTCAATCCTTTTTTCATGACAAACACAACAAGTATGTATTTTGTAGGACATTTGCTTCACTTCAAAAGCCCTAACTGAATCCATGAACGTGTTAAAGTGATTGTCTTTTGTGAGAGGAGGAGCAGAAGGAATGTTTTCTTCAATGATGGCATTATCTGAAATTTTGTTTTGTTGTGTTTTTATTTTGTATTGCATTCTCCTATGTCTGTTTTTTTTATTCTCTGGTACTCTCATTTTCATTGGCATGTTCAAAGACAAGTCCAAATTTTCTACACTGTGATTGAATGAACTTTTCGGATCTGAGTGTGTTCGAGTTCTTATGTTCTGGAAATGTTGTATTTGAATTTGGAATGGCTGTACATGTGTCAGGATTTGCTACATTTGATGATTTCTTTGTTGTTTTTCTTTTTCTGATTCCAACATCACTTTCATGTTCACATTCAGAAGCTAATGAATGTATATTTGTCATTTTGTGAATTTTTGGTTGTTTAGTGTTGAGACATTTAGCTGGAACACTTGATGCATGTAATGATCTTGCAGTTGCCTTCCCAACATTTTCATTAAAGTTTTGTTTTGGTTTGCTGGATGGAAGAAATGGGGAGGTGTTTAAATGAACATTTTTAGAGGGAGTTGTCTCTCCTGATGTTACATGGTAGTTGTGATCAATGGCATGGTAGCTGTGATCAACAGAAGCATGTGAAATGGAGGATGATTTGCTTGGAGTTTTTTCACTGAAACTGGCTGTATATGAATGATCAGATGTTCCGTTGTGTTGGGGTATCAAGAGTTTGAAGTGACAATTTTCTAATAAAAGGTCCACTGATTTTGAAGGCCCCTTCTTACCTGGATTTGAGGTGCTGTAATTTGACAAAATAAATATGGTCTCCTTCTGTATATTTTGCCCTTTCAACCACACATGTATGTCCAGTCCTAAACAGTAAGCTGCTGCTTTGATTTCACAAACTGTTGCCCAACCTACATTTTGTACCATTCCCCTCCAGTAACTGGATTTTGTAATAGAGGGATAATGTGCTAAAGCAAGTTCATTTGCCCATGTATCCCAGTTTTGGTAGATTTCTGTACAAATTTGCTTTCTGAAATTGTCAGTATTTGAGAAGTCACTATTGAATGATAAACTTAGACAGTGGAAAAAACAGTTGCCATCACCAGGTACATCATATACAGAATAGTTCTGATTTTGAATAGAAATGGTTGGATGCATATTATACATTCTGTTAAACACAAAGTAAAAGTTGTGAAAATATTATGTGTCTAACTCTAAGTCTCTTCCTTAATGATATTCTTAAAGCAGAGCAAGTAATAACCCTTTGAAAAACCTTACGTTTCACGTTGAAAGCTGTCGGGGATTCCTTTTTGCACATGTGTATCTGTGTACAACTGCAGCAGACGACCCGTGAAATTTGACCTCATCAATGATCTGACCTTTTATTATCCAATGATCATGAGAATCAAGCGACCTCTTCAGTGACCCTGCTTCGTACATACTCGGGTATTTCCGTCATAGTGGAGATGACCCCCGTGTGTTACGGTCGATTGTGAATATACAGACGGCAAATTGTATGTTAAGAAAGTTGTTAGTATCGCATTATTTATTGCTTTCCCAAATTTACAATATAATCACATTATTACGTACCCTTCGACACTATTTGTTTGTGACATTAATTATATTCTCGTTCAACCGCAGACGATAAGAGAGTCTGGTTGAACGAGACTACATTAATGTGACCATGGTAACTGATTTTCTCGATTCGGAAGAAAAGTAACGAAATCGTGGAAATAAACTCGCTCAGTGTTCTGAATATAGTCAATATTTTTTGAAAAAATCGTAGTTTCGAATACATAATATCTGTGCTACGTTACATGTCGCTCTATTATTCGATTAGGCATATTTACGGGCTCCATGAAACCGGAAAAGGTCACCGGAAGTACGAAAAGTTTCTAGGCTGTAGCTGTACGATTCAGGAGTGACAGATTTGTTGTATCAGATCTATTTCCACGCACATGTTACCGGTAAAGAGCTTCGCACGGGTGCCTTCGGCACCCGTGAGCTTAGCTCTTATTAAACATGGAAAAGTTGACTGCTTCAAGTCCTGGATAAGTTATGAAAAAATGAAATTATCTAATGTTTTAAATATTGCACATTAATCTATAAAAGGATTTGATGATTGAGCACAGAATCTGAGTTTTAAAGCGGTTTTACAATGTATGAATGGAGGCATTGTGGGATTGTATCAACAGATGTTTCCTCCTGCGCATGCGCACTCCACGTTACTTTAATTGCATTTTTAAAGCGTGTGTTTTGTGCAATCGACATGATTTGGCCGACTCCTTCTCACAATGGTCGGTCGTTTCATTGCATCTGCTTACGATAAGAAACCTAAAATTGACTTTTTCATTTGTCTAGTTACAATTTTATAGCGAGAAAGTTTTTATGATATTTCTATTTACCGGTGTATATTTATCAACTCATAAAATAGACAGCAGAGAACGTAAATCAGTATATTTACAATAACAAGTTTTGTTTTGTATTACGTATGGCAATCGATGTGTTATCAGTCTTCTAACGAATATAAAGGAGTATTTATGGAATATTTTTTACAGATCTCTCTCAATTATGTTTTTGACCTTAGGAGGTGAAGCGTTTTAAATATAGTTCAAGAAAAGTGGAGGAATTAAAGAATGTGAAAGTAGAGATATACACTCTGTGGGTGGTACATTATTTCGGTATGTCAGAAATGTCAAAGACTAACTAGTACAGTACTTCTACACATCAGTATTAAACAACTACATGTAATTGTAAAATAGGGAATTTTGTAAAATATGGCAAAAACGCAGCAACAAGTAATCTTTGTAACAGTACATTATAAAAACATACGTTCATTAAGTTTTTTCAATTTTGTCGCCATCTAGGAAAAATAAAAAGGGATTTATTTTGAGTCCGTATTTAAACATTTCTATTGGGGGTATGTAGAACGCATGACCAATCAACATAGCATTTCCACATCCACGAAGGCAATAACGACCAATCAGAAAAGATCTTAGTACACCTAGATTACATCTAGAAATTCCAAGACACATACAAATGTAAGACACCTTGTTCGAACTTCAGTGTTGCATAAAATAAAGAAACAGTCAATGTACTAAGAACTATACTGGGAGAACACCGAGACTTGACAATTGCAAATACCAGTGCTATATCAGGGCTAATACTAGTATCTTTGGAAGAGAAAACAGACATTACATTCGCCAGGGCTAATACTAGTATCTTTGGAAGAGAAAACAGACATTACAGCATATACGGTACTATGCACAACAACAATAAAATGAACAGGGATAGAGCTGAGGTATAACACAGGACATCGACGTCACCAAATGCACCCAACAGGACAGGGAAAACATGTGTAACAGGGAAAGAGAAATACAACGGCCAGACCGGGGTTCGAACCGGGACCATCCGAACTCTAGACGGACGCTCTAACTAATTGGGCTACGTGGTCCCCGGCGATCGGCTCAGTCCAGTTCTGATACGTAAGAGTGCAATGAGGCCAATCCCTAACACACCCATAGCGTTGACAAGTAATTGGGATACGAGTACCTGTCACTAGATGTACTTTGTGATAAAGTATCGTGAACCAGGAGGTCCAACTAGAGCAAATCTCAACAATAGATGTAAGTCACAGCAGCCTACAGAAAGGATCGCAGCACACCCAGGGGAGGAGTGTTACCAAAAGTCCGTGAAGATATCGGATGTGTGGAGCAACCGGAATACATCAAAGACTCTGATATATATATACAGTGGTTTAGCATTCACCCTGGAGGGAATAAATATCTCTTTATCAGTTCGTACTACATGACCCGTCGTATATTGAATTACATGATAAAAACAGAGAGATAGATCAATCTGTCCTTATCTAAGAGAGACCGTCGCGTATTTTTTCTTGAGATTTTAACTAGTCACGCATTGATTGGTCATCGATTTATGTGACAGTTCTAACGATGAAATCGTCAAACATATCACTTCTTTGTAATAATGTAATCCAGTTATTTTGTTCGCAGTTTGCCATAATAACGAAGAAATATAAATATTTGTAATATTTGTTCGTAGTTTGCCCGTCTTAAAATCAAAACTAGAAGAAAGCCTTGGAGGATAAAGTGAAAGTCGATATAAAACACCATAGAAGACCAACAGATAGAACCCCTGCAGGTCGGGGACCGAGAAAAGAATACACCTGTTAGCCACTGCATGTATCGTAAGAGGAAACTAATGTGTGAACCCCCTGCAGAATTCAGGATTTGCTTTCGTGCCCACTATCTACTTGAAGACTCAAAAGCGATCAAAATAAATCTGCTGCACCAATTGCAATAGTAAGGATTTTAATATTTCTCTCAACTTCTAACTACCTATTTATTTCCTAGCGCCTTGCTTGGTAACACCTCACTTTTGGCTTTAATGTTGAGCGTTCGCCCAGGTTAGGACCGCAATGGATTCTGTACCAAGGCCGGGACATACCAAAATCGTAGTTGTTATTCCCTGCTTAACGTTAAGCATTTGGGGTAATGGCAACAACTGGTTCACCCGATGTCAATATAATATGACCGGACAGAATGCTGTGCTGGGTTCCTTAGGCATGGTATATCAGTGATATAGCACTATAAAGTCGGCATCAGATCCGCGCTATCACAAGCGGGCAAATGACCAACATACCCTGTCTCCGGCACACATACACACATGCAGGCATACACAACACACACGGAGGTAGTTAGTAGGTCGTTAAACACAATAAAACCAAACGAAACCAAAAGAGAGGCAAATGAAAGAATACACGTACATCATCGAACACTATTAACATAGTTTAGAGAACAACCTAAACCATATAGCGAAACTTTGGAAATATCTTTGGGAAGTGATTCATGAAAACAGAGTCATCCACCGCACCTACGATCCCACCGTTTACTCTTGATGGGGAAACAAACTCGACAATAAGAAAATTTGCTAATCATTTCAATGAGAGAAGTTAGGAAATAACCTTTTGCTTAAGTGATCAAAAATCCTTTTTGGTGTGTTACACAATGTTTCAAAAGCAAAATTGTCACCAAACATTGTTTTAAGTATACCTTATACGACTGGATTTCACCCACACATATCTGTGTTTGCTAAATAAGCATATATCTCACGACTTCTTAAATTACCTGGAGCTAATATTGCGCCATTGCCCACCCACATAATACTTCCTATAGATTGGATTCCTATAGATTGGAAGGTTCAGACATCAGTTGCGATTACCCTTTAACGACTTTCTACCCTTCCTGCACATGTCTCTCTTGTTTTCATTTTTGTGTCGTCACTTCCGTATTGTGTATCGGGCATTTAATGCAATGCCGCAGTGTATATTGTAGTTAACAGCTGTTAAACAGTAGTGCACATACGTGACGATGATATGTCTTTCCTGTCACTTTCCACATGGGTACAGGTCGTTGCAACACGTGAATGTCTCCTACTCGCTCGGTTACCCTTCAATCCCCGATAAAGATTGATTTAAATGTTAATATCTTTTCTTGTCGTTATTTAATAAAATAAGCCTTACTTGTGCGTATATACACTTAATGAATTGTGCCACTGAAAAAAAGAACGGGAACCCGGATTACCAGGATACGTTGATAGGAGAACACTGTAGGCACACACAGTATTTGTATTTGTTTAAATCATGTTTCATCTTAGATTTACAGTTATGTTAGTGGGGCAAATTCGATATCATTATTTTGATTCAATTTTTAGATCATTTTAGATATATGTAAAGAGTGATAAATGCTTTTCTGGAAATTGTATCTCCCTGCAGAATGACAGCGAAATGTAAATAAAGGGTTGAAATGCCATTTTGTGTAAGGTTTTTTTTAACTTTTCACTCTTTTTTGTATTAAATGATGTGTCCAATTCGTTTGGGTTATTTATATAACCACATTTATCCATACAATTTCAATAAAGTAAACACTTTTTTATCAATAAAATATTTTTGTGAAAATTAACAATGTTTCTTGACATATTATTTACTTTTTATTGTTCCGAACAATGCCACATAGCCAAAAAATATGAAAGTTGACGAAAACCCAATTTAGTTTTTTTGTTGTTTTTGTTTTCAAAAAATAAATCCCAAATTCATCGGAATGATAAAATTTTGTAAAATCACTTGATTGTTAAGAAACCATTACGTGAAAGTTTTATCGAAATCAGCTGGTTAATTTGGAAAAGGAGGAGCCTCATTTACAGTAAATATCAACTATAATTTGAAAGATTTTGATATGTCCCCTCTTGTGCTAACATTCAGCTTTAGGCCACGCATGAGCTCTGGCTACGCAAGGCGCTAGGAAACAAAAGGTTGTTCGGAAATAGCAAATAAAAATCCCAAATATTGCAATAGGTGTTGCAGATTTTCTTATGTGTATTAAGGCACGGAAATAGTATATTGTCAGCACTATTGTCGAGTTTATTGTTTCAGTATCCTATCAGCAGCTGATATCATATACGAACGTACCTCTATGTGTTATGTAAGTATGTACTTTGAAGTCGTTATGTCCAATAGATCAAAAGAATATTAATATCATGAATTTCGTTTGGGTCTTTGATATACTATGAAAAAGAAAGTTACTACTCTTTTAAACTAATTATGCTATATCAATATTTAAAGAAAATATTTTGTTCTTCGACAAAGACTCTTCACACGACGCTCAAGACCATTTTTTCCCTCTTTTTCATTACTAAAACACTAAATTTACGCTTTTGAGCGTAACTAAATGCAACATTCATTACATCACTCCCACTTATTTAATTTTTGTTTAATTGACTTTAGAAACTAACCCTGAGTTTGATGTCGCTATAAAATACAGCGATCACATAAAAACATATACGTCAGGGAAATCCAATCCATATCAAACGACCAACGGTTGAAGGCTCAGTACTTAAGGGATGACGTATTACCAGTACAAACCAAACATGGCGTCCTTACAAAAAGATGGACTTCATCCTTCTATCTGTAATCAATGTAACCATGCATTTGTTTAATTACATTGACAAAGTTGTTTTTTTCTCCACATCACGATAGACATATTCGTTATCGCGTGATTTGTACGTATCGACCAGAAATGGAGCCGAACTTTGTGCATGTATACATATACTTTGATTTTCAGACCCAAAACTCCACACATCGCAAGATTCAGGTCGTGTCAATACCCACAGCGTCAGGGTTAGCCCTAGTCCCTGCTAATCTGGTGTCAACGCCATGTACAACATACAGCGACACTTTGACACCAATGTAAACACAGTAATCCACGCTTGTGAAGTTACTCTTATTGGCATGTTGGGAGAGATATCAGCCGAAATCAAACGTAAACATCAGGTCACTTCTGGAGCGATGTATGTACTTTAATCATCATGGACTATTTTAAAAGGTATCTATAGGCACTGATTGTAATTGACATGTTTAAGCGGGTTTGTTTGATTGATAACATATCCCGGTCCAGTCAACACTCAAACATAGACTGGGAAATGTAAGCAGTTGAGCGTTGGAAGAGACATATTTCCCTTCTGTAACCTACATAATGTACTAAAACGTGTACTATTGGGCCATGGGGAACATCAGAAGAGTTGTTCTCCTGCGCCTAACACCGGAAGTGACCATAGTTTGCTAGCTCATTGCAGAATGAAAATCTATAAAATCTATTGGTAATTGATTTGACTAATGGTTTTGGTTTCTTTCTATTTCACGCCATGCTAGTCGTTACAATATGATCCGTCACATGCCTCTGTGTTATCACAACGTCAATATTGACTTAGGCATTAGAACAATACCTTACTATGTTAACGTTTCTTTTCCTTTGATCAAATTGATATAACATGCGCATAAAAGTGTATCTGTGCATTTTTGCTACAAGAGGGTTTTTCATTTCAGAACAAATTAAACACATGCTGCAATCCATTGCGTCTTATCGTGAGAGGTGACTTATGCGGGAACCCTGCCGAATCGGTAATTTCCTTCATGTTCCTCTTTAGGACAATTGAAGAAAAAACAATGAATCTTCTTCCCCCCGTTACATTTCTTGGGAAACTTTATCTTTTCTGTACTTTCTTGTTTCTTCTTTCTTTTTGGCTATTTCTCTCTTGGTACATCTGCTAAGCTTGTTGTTTGAAGAGTGCGACGGGTTGGAGTGTCATCTCTCCGGGTCAAATTCTTTCCATTGAGATGCAATTTTAATTCAGCCTCTGAGTGGCCATTAATCTGTGGACTACGTCTTTGTGATATCTTGTTGCGAGGAGGCGAAACTCTGAGCAAAAACATTGCTAACATGAGGAAAGGCTTCGATAAACTTGTTAAGTTATTGTTGTTGATAATTGATAGCTCGTTCTTTTGTTTGTTTGTTTGTTTACGTAGAAGATGGTTTAAAAGGAAAGAGTACTCCAAATCACGTTAACCCCTGAACAAAAAAAGAACAAAACCAAATCACAAAGATAAGAGGACACTTGATAAATCTCTAGTCCAGAGTACGTTCCTCGATCTCTTTGGTAACGAGAATGTAGACAATGCGGGACACTGGGAGGGATTGTAATGATATGTTCTTACTTTATTCAACTGACTTTATCCTTTGTTATAATTCTACAAATGTCAATATTTAAGAAAAATAAATTTAGATAAAGGAATGCCACACTTTGTGTTTGTTTGCTAATACCCCAAAATTAATACTCTTACAGTAATCCACAAAAAGAGGACGAAAAGGGTATTCACTGATTTGTCAGATCACTCCTTAGACGGGAAAGGTGATTAAATAAAATGCCCCAAAGTTAGTTCTCTTACAGCATTGTACGGGAAAAGAGGAGGAAAAGGGTTCTCGCCAATTTGTCAGAATCCTCCTTGTGATTGATATAAGATATGTAACAGTCACGAGCTATATTATCTTAGTGTAATGGTAGGAGGACCAGATTGTAGCCAAAGACATTGGAATAGTCTCTAAAAGCAGCTAAATGATGAAATAAGAAAATTATGTTGTCAGGTCCAACCATCGATAAACATTATTACGCGGAGATTACCAAGGCCTCCAGAAGAATGAATCAAGCAATATATCTTTTACATTCTAGTTGTTGGTCATCAATCACGGATGTTACCTGGGGTATCTCAAAACATGACAGCATTAGGGCTTCTAATCACTTAATCACTGGAGCAGGACGCTTATGTCACGGAATGTATGGTGTAATTACAGATTTGTGTGAACACGACATTATCACAACATATTATATAGAAATTTGCAATAAACATGACAGACCCGAAGACTAAAAAGAGCGGACACTTCAATCAATGATGCTGTTTTAGTTTTGCCGACAACGTTTTTTGTTTGTACTTTCATCATAATAGTTAATTCTTTCAAATAAAAATCATACTTGGAATGTTCTTCGTTGTTTTAACTATTCTCCAAACAATTTGCAGATACCATGCTACCGCTAAAATGACATTAAACGTGAGGTTTTGCGTTCATTTTAGTGTTGACAAGTTTGTAGATGACAATCTTTGTTTTTTGTTCATCTAAAGTCTTCAAAGAGATCTTTATACCAAAATGACACTTCACACAAACATCGCCGATGCATGAATCGGAAGTTGTAAAATTAATTGGGTTCCTTCCGATAAAGTATCATACCAACATTAAAATTGGAAACATGAGACACGTTTGTCAGATGTGTATCTATTTTTGATTCCATCTTTAAAGTGACTTTGATATAAAAAGGAGTAAAGCGTTCATGCTTAAAAGCAAACAAAGTAGTAGTCACTTATAACTCAATGCAAACATAGATCCCTAATCATCATTGAAGGACAATTAGATGCTGTCATGACTGAACAGTATACAATGATTATGTAATTGCGTGAAAATACTAGTTTTACAGACTGCCGTTTCCGCCGTTACAAAGAATGCATCTTTACCGTTACACGCAAAAGGCTAACCACGTGATCGCGTCAATGACAGTGATAACCTATATAGATAATGTGCAAACGTTTCCAGGAAATTTTCCGGAAAATATCCGTATGTTGGGTTAGATTTGATATTTGGAAATGTTCTCTTTTATATTTCCGCAAGTGGCTTTTAAATTTAAAACAGACTTGTTTACCTTTTTGCTGTCCTTTGAAAGTATGCGAGTTCACCAGTACAATTACTTAATGATACGCACAGCGTCCGGAAGTACGGCAATAGGCCGGATAGAGCAGGATTAATTAAATATGTCATCAAACAAATAGATTAAATGTACATTTCTAAGTTATCACGAGACTCTTAGAACGCTGTCTAATTATATCTCTGTGTGTTTCAACATGCCCAATGACGTCATGTTATAGCAGAGCACATTAAAGTCTTCAGTCCGATGTAGGGTTAGGTACAAAGCTGTAATATAGGAGTTAACAAACATGTCAGGTCGTTAACGAGCTTCAGTGAGTATCTACCTTAATTGATAGAAACTAATTCAAACGCAAGTTTAAAGTTATGTAAAGACGCATGTCCTTAATTCCCTGTAAATGTCTATCCGGTCTGCCTCATCACAACAACGTGATGCTGACTTCAAGGTTAACGTGAATTTTACTGGTGTGAGGCAGGCGCCACCTCCCGGCGACAGACGATCACGGAAGGTCGCTAGCTAACTTGAACAAGTTTACACGTGATTTATCCTGCGATAACGCTGATGACGTCACGGTCATTAAGTGCACTCTGTCACCTGTAGAGACTGATTATAACAACGATATACTTGTCATGCATTTGACTAGACAAGTTTTATGTCACCGAGTGCATAATCTGATTTATGTAAAGAAGCGAATTATCAGGATCATCGATCAATACAATGTAAAATTGGCACATCGTATCAGCAAATATTATTATTCATGAGTGGCTGTATATACATTGTATATACAATGGAAGGGGATTGGTCCCAATACATTTGCAGGAATGCAACATCATTTAAAATGGATGACAATAATATCTTACAATACTTAAAAAATCGTAGCTAAAACCAAACAAGCATTTATTCATCAGATATTAAAGAAGCTAACAAACCCGTTATCATTTAGCTGACTATTGCTAATTTACAGTTTCCATCTCTCGTAGCCTCGTTCTGTTGCAATTACAAATTGCGAAGATTAGCTGAAGTAGTTATGAAGAGAATTCACGTTTTTCCAAGTTAGGTTGATTGGCGTAATGCTCTAGGGAGTCTGTGTAACGGCGCCAATTGATTAGAAGAACCCCACACTTCGTTTAAAACAAATGATATTCATAAGCGTTACATGTACGGTTATGGCATTTCTCGTAGCAAAATTATAATCAAACAAGTTCGTTGTCTCATAATTGGATACATGTAACGAAGTGTGCTGACCTTCAGAAAGTATACTGATATGTGTTTAGGAGCTATGACCTACCACTGGGGTATTGAACGCGATTGTTTCAGCACATTTTGCGGTTGGTATCTTCCTCGCTATGAATCGTTTTGGAATGGAGACGAATGAACATCTTGCCTAGGTGTAATTGTGAGGTCTATGATCAGGAAATTCTCTTAAAAGTCGTCACTCGTTCGTGTCCATCGAGGATCAACGATTCGAGTGTTCTTCTGGTTCACAGCCAGGAGGCCGCTAATTAATTGATTCGTGTTAAAGAGAGAATGGGCACAACTACTCAACATTTTACCACGCCAGCAGTATCCTGCAAGGGCTATTTAATGCTTAGGGCAAATAATTATACCCCTGTGCCAGAGCTATTGATGAGTGCAACGGATGAGAGGGTTACAGATGCATTATTTAATGCTGGATCGCTCATTATAATTATACGGAACACGAACCGGTGAACGATAACGACCTTGTCGAGTTCAATAGTTAAGACAAAAACAACAAATTCCAATATTCTCTTTCAATCAATTAATTACGCCATTGAATGTAAGTACATGTATTACCTTCCATTAAAATCGGTAACCAATGCAAACATAACGTATTTGATAATTATCAATAAAATTAATTATTTGTTAATTGCTATATACGTGTGGTAATAACGGCCCGATATTTAATTCGTGAAGGTTTTTTTCAATTTGCACATCGTGGTCAGTTACACCTTATGATGAGTTTGAGAGTGTCTCTGTATTTGACACTTGGCTGTTCTGCCATTGGGAGGAAGGTAACGGTAAATTTACGTTAATTTTTCTCAATTTTGTGATACAGTATTTTACCACCAGAAACAACAGGATAATTATAAAAGCATAACGAAAGAACTCTGTTGAGCTAATGGCATCTATGGGGTTGGAAGTAAAACTTGTGTTACCGTCTCTACGTTGTGCTACACTGTGTCTCTAGTCGGAAGTCATCGAATGATTAGGCTGTTGACATTTCGTATACAATGTACCGTGCTGACACATAATGAGCCATAATGCTCAAGGAAACATCACCGTAAACCTTGCATGAAAAAACATTGACCCTAATAATGAATATTGCATGAGTGGTAGAAGCACGACTGAAGATGCTTGAATATTAATGCATATCGAACAATGGTGTCATGGTGGCTACATGTATGACAATTTTTCTTTCCCCATAAATATATTCAACAAAGAAAAAAAGACGTTAACATGTCCCTCTATAGAAAACCTGTAAAACTATCGTAAGATGACATTTTTGTTGTGGTAGAATAGGATGTGTTTTATTGATTGGAAATCTTTCCTTTCGTTTAGTTCAGTCATGAGTGACACTCATTGGGTACCTCAGAGACAATGAAGAGTTTAGCCACTATGCACGTGTTATAACTTCCGAACATGGTGGTCTTTACTAAGTCGAACGTATTAGTAGTTAGAGTAAGCATACAGACTAGAAAATCATAAAAGTTTAGTTACCAGATAAAGGATACATAATGCCGAGACTATTACAGCAGGACAGATGGGGTGTATTTGGAATGATTGACAGATTGTTAAACATCAAAGTTTTTTTCAAGGATGTACCCCACCTGTCATTAAAGACCCAAAACTCTCAGATTTGACGGATTATTTTCATCTTAAGATTTCGAACAGATTTTTCCCCTCTGACAAATATTACTGTCGAGTGAAATGTTTGCCCGTCACCGAAAAAAAACATTGTTGCCTCGTGTAAATTTGGCTTTACACATGTAAATACTATACATATATATTGTGAAGCAATGTTCGCTGCCTCGATAAATTTGCCCTTATAACAAAGTCAGTAAAGGGCAAAGTGAAGCTGCGGCAAAAAATTCCAGGCATAAACTATATCACACAAACTACTATATAAAGATCCATACAGTTTTATCAAATGAAAAACTAAGTAACGATTCTGTGTTGGTTGCGTATAGGAGTAAATACTGAGGAACACGGGCAAGTTTTCTGGTTCTCTTCAAACGGTTTTCAATGTTGCGTAAACGAGTTGTTTGCACTCTTAAGAGTAACACATATTCCATTTAAGATTCCGAACGTTAGCACCACAAATACCTCACTACTTGAATAGTCTCTATTCCCTAGATTGTAAGAATTGGTTTATTTGTGTTTAACGTCCTATTGACAGCTATGGTCATTTGAGGATGTGCCAGGTTTGGTGGTGGAGGAAAAGCCTGAGTTTCCGGAGAAAAACCACCGACCTACGGCCAGTACCTGGCGACTGACCCAAGTAGGCCTCGAACCCGCGACCCAGTGGTGGAGGGTTATTGGTACATGTAGCAGAATATCAGACGCCTTAACCACTTGCCCACCGCGGCCCTTCTGAGAGGTTGTAAGAAAAGGCTACTTATACGATGTTTATAGCACGTAACCATCGTACTCTTTTTAACATTTAGAAAGATTTTCTTAAATTCTTACAGTTTACAAATTCTTAATCGTTCATTTTGGTGTTCATACCGAGTCTGTATAGTTAAGAGAGTACGCATCCGATAACGAATCGACAACTTGTCACCTTCAGTTTGAAGCAATGTTGAATCAACACCATGCTGTCTAGATAAATTAAGTGGTGAAACGGTAAAATAGATGTGACCGACTAATATATGTACTTGGTAATGCCTTGTGGAGTTAGTATCCTAGTATTACTGAACAGATTGTATATGGACTAAGACCACAATTAATTTTACTATATGTTTCATTGTAACATTTTATTTCATAAAAAAATCCCAATATTTGATAGCCAACTTTCTATCTAACCTGATCAAGAGCAACATCTTGGTTGTAAAATATTAAAATTTCAACATAGCATGTTGGCCTTTTTCTTGAGATATTCGTCTGCATGTGTCACCAATGTCAAATATAAACTTCCGGGTCAGGGGTAGAGTTAAACACAGGACTTTTCACACAGCACCATGCACCAAAAAATAAATGCACAATATAAACATTGTTAGATTGATATCTCTAGAGTATTTCAACACCAAACCTTTACACAAATACCAAGTTCTAAGAGGCATAGTATATTTTTTACTAAAATACCTATATTTCTAAGGGACTTCATTTGTGGGTACTGAACCCGGAAGCATTTAATTGTGACCTCAGTCCTATCATATGTAGGTAAATATGACTTACGCTAGATGTTGATGATGTGTTGTTTTTGTATACCAGTATTGCTGACCAGGTATACATACTGTATAACACAAAATGTTCGTGGGTACTTTCCTTCGTGGTTTGAAGCCATTTAGACCGTAACGTGGTACAAACTTTCGTAGATATCCCATATTACTGTGTTACAAACAGTAGACACGTATTTCATTCAAATTCGTTGTATTTATTTTCGTGGTTCAACAGCAACCACGAAAGCCACGAATGTTTATAGACAACGACCATTTCATGCTATACATAGATAATTGTGACTAACGTGTGGAGTGTGTTCGCTATTAGTACTGACTAGGTATGGAATGGGAAGTTTTATTATGTATATAACATTCCCTCCCCTAGGTAGTTAGCGCCATTCAAACTGCAGCCTATTCCCATTTATGTTTGTGTTCCGGATGATGTCAATAATTGTCTCAAATGACACATTAATGTCTATAATGAAATTGGAAACATTTTACTTGCCAATATTTGTCCCTGGAGGGACTTCATACTTATTACAGGAATTAAACGAATATTATTTAATCACGCATTGTCCGTACTGATGAGTAAAACAGATCCAATCTAATAGATGTGTTTAAACTCTCGCTGCATGTACATACAGATCACCTGGGCTAGCCATCATTGCGGGGGCTGGCGAGAAACCTCTGTTGTGTAAATGTGCAGACGAGAAGCACCATGCGGTAGGTACTGTATGGCGCGTGCAATCATCGCGTGCAAACAAACAATATTTCATTTTCGTAAAATAATCATTATACGGGTTGAATATTGGTTATAATGAAACACGTTTTCGAAGCGAATCTTCCAAAGGGCGTTATATTGTTGTTCCTGGTTAGAGCTCGTGACTGTTGACGTAAATGGGCATTGTTTTCTATGTAGACGGCCATCATTTATTTACGTCGTCGGAATTACAATAAGAGAACGTCAGATAGCAGCGCTGTTTAAAGGGTATCAAGATTAATATGATGACCCACACCGTAGAATTATTCATAGAGTCATCTACATAACAAAAATATACGCATACCATGTGCATTTTGGAGTGACAGCATAGGCTGGTGGGTGTGAAAAATAGGTCCCATGAAGAGTAACCATTTTAATTACGACTGAATACAAACATTATGAGCAACGCCGTTGAATTATTCATGAAGTCAGCATAAAATCATACGCATATGATATGCAATTTACAGTGACATTACCGCCATGCAGGTGTAAAAATTAAGTCCTATAGAGAGTAATCTCTTTCAAGTCTTCAATTAATTTTTCTGTTGTATTTGCAAAGTAGTAATGAAAACCTGGGCTTTTATTTCAAACTTATAGCCGCAATCCGTTATTACATTATTTTGTGGGGGTTTGTGACGTCAGTGTTTAGTAATTAATTTTTTTTGTTCCGTTTTTATGTCTCTTCTCAAATAACCGCGTTCGGTTTGTATATTTATTACTTATTGTTTTTTTTCTTTATCATCATTGGTGTTTTCTTGACTGATAATAAATATCTGATATGAAGTTATTATTCCTGAGGTATACATATCTATTACACATTAACCAGGAAATAGTTCATATTTCTATGGGCTCATCATCGCGACCATAACACTTGTCCTTCGCCGTCATCTTGTGTTGTAAGTGTGTCCGTCATTAGTCGACAATCTATCATGAAATCATGATATTCGGAATAACCTCTGGAATACTGAATCTTCACCCGTGCTTCTTACAATGTACTTGTGAAAAATATCTATAGGATATAACGGTATACTACTAGTATTATAGATTCTCCATATTTCTGTTTGTATGCCACTTGTAATTGTGCCCTGGGCCCAGATAACAATCCGAATATTTGAAATATTTCAAATAATTGATGTACAACTGATGAAAACACTCAACAAATACATTGCAGTAAAGCTAACTCAAAAAACACATTTTGGCCAAAATTTGATTTGTATATGTGTGTGTTTTTTCCAAAATAAACCAACAACACAGAATTCAACCATAATAAAAAAGTGAAATACTAATGTTTTTCATGGCAACAACAGACCAGGAACAAATAAGAAGACGCTGTCGATATGAACAGGTAACAACAGAACTCGATGGAAAATTAGAACAAATGTTAACACACGATTAACTCCGGAAGTTCCTATTTCGTCTAATATACATCGGTAACGACAAAAACAGCCGATAATTCCGAATAAAAAGCCATTCGGATTGTAGTTATATACAATCTGAATGTAAATAATAAAAGCCAAAAATTCAGTGTATTTGTCAAAACGACACTGGAATGCATGCTTCCTTTGTAGCATTTCGGCAAACGCACAAAACATCTGTTAACGTGCAATATTATCGCAGTTTTTACCATGGAAAATACCCCGTAACTGTCTTAATAATTCAGTGTATATTCTTTAGAAGATATAGCCAGATCTTGGTGCGTAGACCTATTAGAGTTCTTTGCATATGAATCCAACAGACAATGGACACACTACACTGCCGTATCTGTGTGATTATATCAGTCTTTTGTACGGGTGGACATAAATCACAGTAGACAATAGACGTCTGTTTAAACAAAACGTCACAATAAAACGAATTAGTGTATGTGTTTCCGCCCGACTGGACACCAACGATAGACCCAGAGGAGTTCCGTTACCTTATTGTCTAGGATGAATAATGAGCAGAGGAAAACCCGATATATATATTTCATCAGCTTGACAATTAAAACGGGAAATTTTGTATCGTCAATATCTACTCTTCTTTGTTGGTGTTTATCGCTAGCATCGTTGCTTGTGGATCCGTAAGTAGTTTGTTTAACGTAGAAATTGTTCACTGAAACACCTCATGCACATACGATAAACAATGTCCCATTAACAATACTTATGGAAACCAGCTGGAACTGATAAAACATACACCGAGACTAACATGGTTCCGGTACGTAGACTATTTAAAGAAATGTTAAAATATGTGATCACCAATTGTAAAGCGGTTTATGAATAATACATATTTTATGTTCATAACATTTTGTATGTAATATGTACTATTTGTGTTACGGTCGGTCGAGCGTGGATGGCAGAAATCTCCTGAGAAAACCAGCTCCCGTCACAGAACGCTTTCAAAGGTAATTCTATTTCATTATCTGTATTCATAGGAAAGGGCGGAATTAATTATATTTGTAGAGATTGTTTGATGATTGTTGCCTTCCTGTTATAATGTTAACTATCTGTGTCATTGTGTTTACACATGTGCCGTTGATAGGGAAACAGTCATAGGATAAGTCTGTATTGACTGATAGGGATCAACTATCTGGGTTTGTCTACCAAAATACGTACAATATAAGGAGATAATATCATCGAATTCGTCTATACGCGACACGAGAAATCTTACTTGCCTGACGAAAACGTTAATGTCAAATACCTTTCTAAAATAAAAACGGCATATGAATCCTTAACGAAGTGAACCAATATACATTTGTATGTATTATTTATTTGTCTATTTGTTGTATTGCACACTGTTGGCAGCAACCCAAGTTTTTCACTGTTAGATCAATACATCAACCGTTTTCAGAGTGAAGAGTCCAAAAGAACAACCAATATTGTGTATTTGTTTACGATCCAACGACTATAGCTTCCCTACACCCCATTTTATGTGCATACAAGTTTGTTATGGTAGACAAGCGTTCTTAATGTCTTTTTTACAATTCAATGTTGCTGTTTTCCAAATTAATAACTGGTATAAATTCGCCTTTACATTCAGACTTCTGATTATTAAAAAGTATAATGAACATAAAAAGAATATAAAATTAACTTAATCTTAATTCGCTACGTCTGAAAGCTATAAGGTTACTATCCTGTGATGACACCGTCGGATTTTGTTTATATAGTTGTGATGAATATTTAACAGTTCACTTGTACTGTGAATTACGTCATCGGTAAAGAGAAAATCCAATATGCTTTTCATTTCAAATTAATTCAGACCCGTACAGCAATAACAAGCGTATTGCAGTTCGTGATTCCGAGTAGATTAGCGCATACATCACAAAGGAGTTCAGTCACACGGGGCTGTCGGCTTGTCTTATTGGTCTGTTTACAGTACAGTAGGCACGGGCCGTTCTTAGTAGCACTTCCGGTAAAGTATAGTCATCTTACAAAATATATTTAAGCCCCGTTCAAGGCTAGTATTTTGACGTCATCTGATAACATTTTTCTATAGAAAATCTGGTAAAGGCATCGAAATAGAACACAATTACTTGATGTTGTCATTTAAATGTGTGACATTACTTCCGGTACAGTCGTCATGAGATACCAATACAACTTGCAGAAACCGATCAATGAAAGGACTTCCGGTATGGCCACAGATACATATGACAAGTCTCGCAGTGACGTTGGCTAAACAGATTATCGAGTATTTGCTCATATTAGGGTTGTTTATATGACAGAATGGTCGTCTTGACTCGGGATTCGTATAATCTTCCGACTCGGCTATCTGTGTCAGATCAATGGGCATGTCTGATGCTCACAAATACATAGCTGTAGTGTGTGTAAATTATATATTAACTGATCACAACGTACGTAAACATAGGCAAACATTTTACCAAATATGATTTGGTTTGTTTTCTTTTGTTTCGCCCTGTTAACAAATAAAGTAATAAAAGGACATGCCTCCATGTGTGTTATGTATGTGTGAATGTTTACTGGAAGCGGTATGTTAGCGTATTTGTCTTTGCGATAGCGCGAATCTGATGCCGATTCAAAGGTACTACCTCAGTGAAATACTATACCCGAAGTACTACCATTTTTATCTTGTCCTGGAGACAGACCATTGCCTTCCCCACTTGTGCAAACGTTCAAAATAAAAGCATAAAGAGTGATACCACCAGACAAGGCGTTAGAAACCACACAGGTTATTAGAAACTAAGAGAGAAACTATGAAGATACAAATGTTGCAATGGATTCAATATATCTATTTGGGTCGCTTTTATGCCCACATGCAGGGTTATCAAGTATGAAATATTTCTGCAACCATATTGTTGATAAAAGTTATTATTGACAGTAAATAGAGCAACATCCCTATATTGGACTACCGTCGAAATTTGGCAGCTGATCTCTGTTGTTGCGCAAGTTATGTTTACTCGTGTAACCGTACTTAAACAGAATACTAAAGAATAGGAAAGACATCACAATTCGAATGGTCTCCGACATGAAACTGTTTTCTGTTCAGACATGCTATTTGAATTTTTGCTATTTAACTGAAACTACCAAACGTATGAGCTATGTCAAAAATGATTACACAAATAGTTTTAAAATCAATTCCTGTAAAGTTTAAAAGTCGTCAGACAGACAGAGACAGACGGTTTGATATCCTACAATTTCGAGAATGTGATCGGAAACGACAATCGGATACCTTTTTTCCTTTTGTATGTAATTGCTCAGCCATTTTATCGAAGATCCCAAATATAGTTACTGTTTATTTTAGGAAAATGAAAGAGACTTACTCCTTTTTGTAGAGATATTTCAGGCCCGAATGCCAAAACTATAAAGCAACAGTTTTCCGTGCCGGAGTATAAGCAATGGGCCACCAATTATCTTTGTTTACAACACACATACATCGGCTTCATTGATTGGCTCTCCGATTTATTGGTCAGACCAGTGATGCTGCTTTAAGGTTTAGGTTGGAGTTTGTATAAATAGAGATGCAGTATTTAGACGTCATTACTGAAAGAAGATCATGATAATAGCAACCATTATTGCTTCGCTTCGACATGACTAAGCACAAATAAGTTGGTGTTGATCGTGTAAGGGATGGTCTTACCAGGTTGTTTGTGATGTCTCCTCTGGCTGTTTGCTGGTATATGTACAAGCCCAGTACACAATTAGACATGTGTTGATATGCTGATGACCGCAGCCTTTGTCACAGACTTAATTGTCCTTCTCGTTTACTGGTCAGTTCGCTGTGGAAAAAGAAATGAGTGACATTAAAACAGGCCATCAGGGTTGCCTCAACGGTCAACATCCGAACCGGATATATTGGTGTAAGATCGGGAATCTGGCCAATTGTCGTGTGCGCCTTTACACGTCGTGTAGTATCGGTGTTATATGCTTGTAACTTAGCATACAACTCAAATAGTCTGTTAGCCTGTAATGGATTAGAAGGTATCTAGCTGCACGACTTAACACATAGTATTATAACTAATGGCATCGTGCTTTTTTGTAGTTTTATAACATACTTAATTGTGTCAATATATTCCTTACTTGCAAATTTCTTATCTGCAACGAATCGTCACTTATGATCTTATGTACCGATTGTTTCATATTATACTGTAAGAGTATTTATTTTAGTTGACACAAATTTCAGCGTATTATACAATTTTAACAGGTTAGCGCATTGATGAAATGGCGCAATTGAATTATATGTATATGCAGTATAAAATATACCGATTGTTTCATATGACCACCTCTAAGACTGAGTTAAGCTAGCTGAATAAAGCAACAAAGCACACTTGTAATATCCGATTTCGACATCACGACACTTAACTTTAAAATCCTCTCAACTGCTGTTTGAGTTAGAGTTTTTGCCACCATTCATTGCATCGACGAAAAATGTTTTTTTTTCTCAATACAAAGCAGTAGCTATTATACTATATAGATTTAAGCTTTGTGATTCCGGAGTCTGGAGCATTGTCTTTTATTTGCTTTTTTCTTAATTTGCAGTCACAACGAAATACACAAATGGTAAATTTGTGACGTCAGAATGAAGACCGAAACAAATATCCTCAAACCTCCTTCTGAGGTAAAAGACAGGATATGTACAAACCATCCGGAACGCATCGTCATGATGGAGTGTACCACGTGCGGAGGCGTGTCCGTGTGCCTCACGTGCATCAGCACGTCACATAAAGGACACATGTTCCTGGAGATAGATGGCGTAGCAGACGGGGCCTCATGGACAATGACGTTCAAGAACGCACGTGGAAAACTTGCAGCAATTTCTCGAAGGTGACTTAAGCTTGTACTTGATACCCTTACAAAACATAAAATGTTTTTCCGTATTATATATATCTAGCTCAAAATTGGCCAGAAAGATTTTTATTTGGAATTTAATCTAGAACAACTTGTTTGCAAAATATGAGATAACATCTGAAAAATAGATCGATTGTCTGGGATAAATACGATGTAGATGCAGTGCGTTGTGAAGCCTTTTCGTTCCGTGATAATATTGATGGTTCGTTTCGAAATGGGAACAGATGATGGACTCGGGTAGACACATTTATCAACGTTATGTAAAAACACTATACAAAACCGCTGTAATGTATAGTAATGTACATGATGTACTCCGATAGTAAATGCAAGGTATTTGTTTCATCGTGGTGTGCAGCTATGTATACCTTGCACTCGTTGTAATGTCATGATAACTTATCGTGACAAAATCATATTAAAATAAGACGTCTTTTCTTGTACTTATATTGCCAATTAATGGTACTGAGTCATCTTCATTGAAGAATAAGGCGACGTATGCATCACATGGTGATCGTCAGGATTTCACAGAGAAATGTGCCATTTCTGTAATATGAAGGTCGATATTTCTATGATGCTCATTAGCGTACATTGTGGTCACTACCCGAGTTCTCGATGTGAGCAGGTGCAATTACTTAGATCTGACTTAGATTTACACGGCGGGGTTCATCGATGCAGCTGGAGACGCTTACTCTTCCAGAATACCTGGTCTTATTCTTCTTGTTCGTTTCAAGGGTCCCATGTAAATTTTTCCTTCGTTTATATTTGCCCCTAGTTTTATCAATTTTAAGTTCGAAATATGGCTTTGTTAACACGGTACACTTCTGAGTTTCTTTCACATAATTTTTATAGCATTCACGCAATAATAGCGTTCCATGATACACAGATTACACAAAAGTATGAAATTGTACGTACTTCCGAAAGGATCGGCGTTATTACAACACAATGTTAAAATGCCTATTAAGCCACAAATTGCTTCTTTTTCTATGTGGAAAAAGTAGTTACACATACCAAATGAAACCACGATTTAATTAAATGTAATACGCCAATCCTATTGTGAAAATGTATTAAATGTAATACAACAATCCTATTGTAAAATTGGCTTTAACTCGTGTGTAAATGAATACAGATCTATTTGTCCTGCAGTATTACTCAAAAGGAAATTTTCGTCATAATGGCGACGAATCAACTTAATCACAGTAGCAAGCAACGTGCAATCACAGGCGCTCTAAATTAGACTCTAGAACGAATATAATAGAAAATATAAAAAAAAAAAAGAAGATATTTCTTATTTTTAATTATACATCTAAAAAAAGAGACGATCCGGATCCGGATACTGATCGGCTTACACAAA
>JAUMHH010224533.1:0-12003 GCA_032359455.1 Chlamys rubida
GAACAATGGTAACTAGCTAAGACGGTCCTTACTATGAAACAATGGTAACTAGCTAAGACGGTCCTTACAATGGAACAATGGTAACTAGCTAAGACGGTCCTTACTATCGAACAATGGTAACTAGCTAAGACGGTCCTTACAATGGAACAATGGTAACTAGCTAAGACGGTTCTTGCAATTGGCAATGGTAACTGGTTACATGTTGTAGATAGTTCGCTATGTTCTGTGCTCGGCACTAGATGAAGGTCTCTCAATGGGGTGTACACAATGTGCAGCCAGACATTGGAGGTTAACTTCGTTTTGTTTTCGTTGTTGAAGGCAAAGCATATGGTCGCTACCATCTATTTTGAGTAAAAAAACTGTCGGATTATGCGTTTGAGAGTGTGATATCTGTCGCGCGCCAAAGAGGTTGATACTGTTCATAAACGCGATATATACAGATACGGTTATCTCCGACCGAAAACTGACAGTAGTCGTGTGCATCCTGGCGTCTTTATCAGTTACCGAATGCACGTGCTTTGTGTGGTTTATAGGTTTGACATTTACTAAACCGATAAGACCAACTGGACAACGTCATAGGGATGCACGACCCGTGCCAGCTATTACAACCTGATACAACGGTAATGTAATCACTAGTATACACGTCACGTGACAAAGACATGGACGATTCATCAGAAAGGTCTTATCAGTATCAGTGCTGGGATAAGTAATATCTACATCATAGTACTTCATTAGACCATCTTATCTATGTCCTGTATTCCCCCAACAACATTTCCAATGTTCGAGAAATCTTCAAAGTAACGGCATGCAAAAGACCGGAAGTCGTACGAATGTCTCGTGGTGCATACGGCACGCCACCTGTCGAAAAATCGTAATCTGAACCCAGAGTTGATTCAATACAGATAGATTACATAACACGTGCGTTTAGCGTGTGATATACATTTTTTTCTTTTACTGAAAGAATTTAGGGGAAAAGAAATCTTAATTGCATAGCTTGTCAATCCCCCCCCCCCCCATACACACACACACTCAAGTTATATCGTCATACATTCATTCATAGAGATCTGACCATCTCTACCCTGACTCAGGACTCACAAAAAATGTATGGGACTTTTATCTTTAGATACTGAGCAAGCCAAACACCATTAACGTCCACTTTTCAGATGTCTTATACGCGTAAAAGTGCACGCGCAATCGAACGCACTTTAAAACATGTGTTAGAGATTCAATCTGCCATCTCTGGACATATAACACATTTCGTGAAAATCAAATTAATTGTCGTGACACGGGATTCCCAAACTAAAGGAGCTGTAACACATATCGATCCTGATATCCGTGTACCTAATACCCCGGATATGAGAAAAAAGTAAAAGTACGAACCAACCGACGGAGTCGAAATAGAATCTGGGATAATACAAAGTAATTAATTATTCGGTATTCAAATGCTATTTCTAATTATCAAATGTAAATAGGGCTTTATGACGCTATTTCCACCGAGTTATTACTATGTATTCACCTTGAATGAGCTATGTGTGTTAAATATCGATCAGATACTGTAATCACGATAAAAAAAAAACATTGATCGACTAATAGCGAACAGGTGTGGAGAAAGACGAGGACATATCTCCCGTAGGACTCGGCTTTGTGTGGACCGATTATCTCCGTTATGTACGCGTAATACACGGGCAATGCACGGCAATGTTACGCGGACGCAGCGCTACACAGTGGCACATATAGCACACTCATTATCACATAATTCTAATAAAAAATCTTTCCACTCAATTAGCGATTCAAATTAACCGAAAAAGAGACTTAGCACGTAAAGTTTCCCGAGTGAAGACTACCGGAACAGTTACTCAATAATTTCAGGAAAAACGCAGAAACGTTCTTTCTGGGACCTAGCAACCGTTTCCTGGTTACGGCAAGTGGAAACGCCATCTCGCCGACATCAACAACTCTCCTGCCATTGTCTCCTAGGTAACCCGCAGTGTAACGCCATACGGCTCTATTACCATTGTAAATTACGAATCTTTATCCACAAAATATTTGTATAGTAATAACTAAATATACAAAGTAATTTTAACGCTGAAATTCAACTCATTTTTACATTATTTTCCTCGCGAAGGACACCATTCCAACTTCCCGTTGGTGGTCACGTGTCCCTCCCACATTAGCGTGATTAACAGAAAGTTAACAAACATACCAAGTTATATTTAGTAATCACGTGTCCATCTAGATATATTTTATTAAAATTGTCACACATTTGAATAATAAAAAATACAAAGAATATAATTCAAAATTTCACCAATTCTTAAAAGACATCCGAGACAATTTTGACAATTATACGCCATATCATTTTATATCTTTTTGATATACGTATTTCAATATATCTGTTTACACAAAATATAATTACTTTTATTGTGATTTTTTTCCCGAATCATTCGTATACTGAAGTGGTTTCTCCTATTTCATAGATAAACTGTTTAGAAAGGCACAGTGATACATCAAACACCAGTTTTACCGGTGTATATGTAGTACAGAAAGCATATGCCTCTCTCAGAGACACAGAGACAAGGGCAGAATCATAGAAAAAAGGAGAAAGAAAGATAGAGACAGTGACACAGAGACAGTGACACAGAGACAGGGACAGAATCATAGAGAAACAGACACAGAGAAAGAGACAGAGAAAGATAGGGACATAGTCACAAAGGCAGAGACAAAATAACGATTGAGAAAGTTCTAGAAGACACCTGATCGAGGTGCGGGATTGAGGCAGGTGATGGAGTTCGTGAGGCGATAATCAGCGTTCCGGGGAGTTTAATCACCCCATGATTGATATAAGCCGGTTGTACATGTACTTCAGTTTCAAATGTAAATATTGAGTTTCAAGCCGAACATTCCTAAATGATTTTGGAGCCAATAATTAAAACAGTTCGAGAGGAGGTGCACTGGATAAAGGTTATTGGCAGAGATTCTGCCGATTAAACGTACAGTTATTGGATAAAAACAAATGTGAAGTGAACATGTCAGCGGGAGAGTAGGCTGAGGATTGAAAAGTGTGCAAAGTAAGCGTTTCATTGATGACGAGTGTGTGAGGGAAGGCAGTACACTGAGGATTGAAAAGTGTGCAAAGTAAGCGTTTCATTGATGACGAGTGTGTGAGGGAAGGCAGTACACTGATGATTGAAAAGTGTGCAAAATAAGCGTTCATTGATGACGAGTGTGTAAAGGTAGGCAGCACACTGAGGATTGAAAAGTGTGCAAAGTAAGCGTTTCATTGATGATTAGTGTGAGAGGGAAGGCAGTACACAGAGGTTTCATGTATGTCCAAATGCATTCAATACATGACGAGTGTGCAAAGTCAGGCAATACACTGTACATTAATGCTCTTGTCGAAGGGAAACATTTCAGTCCATCGGAACTCGGGGTGTGGTGGCTTTTGCCGATATTTATAAAGAGGCTCCGAATAAGGGAAATATGGCCGGGGAGACTCGAGTGGATGAGGTGGACACGATGATTTCTTTCGCCGTTACATGTTCAATATAATCCAATTATATACGAATCATATGAATAAGGTAAATACATACATTAGGTTGATAATCCCTCGGTTACGATACTCGTGCACGACCATAACGACACACGTGTACAGACCTGTAGAGATACACGTGTATGGGATTGTATCTATACACGTGTACGATACTCTGGCGATACACTTTACTGAAGTGTCAGGTATTCATCCTCTTGTATTGTTATCACCCGACTACTTACTCAACATATTGGCCCACATTACATTAGTTCGTAAAGTTCAAAGCGGACATTGTCTTTCGAACATCTAATTACGAGCTTTTGAATAACCTTATATTTAGAATACAAAGGTGTAACGATATATTTTTTAATTATCAGATGTCTTAAAGCTCATAAAAACAAACAAGTATGGACATTTAAGTGGTGCGTCTGTCTCTGTCTATGACGTACCAGTTAGTGAGCGATGTAGACAATCACAGATCTCTCTGGATCAATCTGCCATGTCGCCCAATCATTACCCAGTGATACCCTTTGTCTGGCCAACCGTTCATGATGCAACCTCGCGTGAGAGCGTGCAGTTATAATTATAAAATATCCCAAATACTAACATACACACACAAACATGTGCGTGCACGGACTTACGCAGGTAACACGTGACCTGCCTTGTAAGCGGACGCTGGGTAATTTACTGTGAAATCGTTGTCATTGTCAGTAATTAGCGAGAGCACGTGTAATTACATGCTTTACGGTTATTTCCGTTGACGACAAAACAATGGAGTAGAGGTTTTCACATCCATAAACATTACCGGACTATCCACTCACTTCAACATGGCGTAATGGCGAACGGATCACCGCGGCGGGCGGAACTGGAGGTCCAGAGGGGCCATCCTGGTCACGAGGCGCTTATCTGGTCACACAAACGTCTAATAGACCTGGACTTTCGCGCTGTCTCATAGCAGCTTGCGGTTTTCTGTCGGACACGTCTTGGTGTAAGCATATATTGATGACGCACGTCTTGGTGTAAGCATATATTGATGACGCAACAATATGTATATCATATGATGGTTATAGTACAAAGTCCGTACATATTTTGCTACACATGTCTGATTTAGCTCGGTGATATAACAGCAGATTGAGATATTAGATGTATTGTGGAATTTTAAGTTACAAACAATTGTTTATTGAATGTAATTAAAATGTGGTTAATTATTACATGTTCCATATCTTCTGTTTTAGAGTTTTTAGTAACTCATCATCTGCCGATGCCTACAGTTTCTTTCCAGTCACTGAAGTGGAAACGTAGATAGAATAGATGTCAGTAATCGCAGTGGGCGCCTCCACTCTCTCAGACTCTTAAGTATATAAAACACTATCCTTTTGAAAAGGTAACGTTTTGATTCGCTACCATAAATATTTTAGCCGTGATTATTTCACATGACGCGTTTCATGATTATCTCAAAGTTCTAATTTTACGATACAAGAGATAAATGGTACACAAGCTGTACAAGGGTTTGATATGGTATTTCTATGCGTTGACACCCCGACATAGGAACCGATGTTTAATACATTTGCCTCGAATCATGAAAATATACGGATAAGTTTCTACATGTTCTTGGTTACTAGTAGTTCGGCTAGTAGATTGGGTTGAGCGTTCTATTAACAGCTAGGGTCATATTTTTGGAATTTTATTTCTAAACAGGTATTTATAGAAAATTCAGAGCATCTTTGATATTTGAAAACGTAACCATTGGCGCATTTCTATTTTTCCAAATAATTAATATTGCCGAAAATTGTCGGGGGACATATTTCTGTTAATTAGTTAGATAGATCATTAGCTTTTGTCTCACATATGTTGATAATTTTTCGAGGTATCAGAAAAGTTTATGAGATAAATAATGAAACCCCTTACTGAGCGGTAAGACGAGACATGGATGCTGAAGTCTATCCGTCTGAGATCTGTTAATTCTGTTCGGCGCCATATTATGATGAGAAGAGGAGGGGAGATAACCTATGGATTAAGCGGTTGTAAATAGCGGCCGGTAGATGTCGCCTCCAGACCCCCGAGAGCTATGTCTTGGAGACATAACTTTGTTGTGTATGATGTGTATTGATGACCTGTTAATTGTGTTCGGTCGTACATTACACGGGCAGTCCTAGTGGTGTGTGCAGTTTACTTAATAAAAATCTCCTTAAAATCGATCGTCTCATTAATCTTGTGTTTCCTGTTGAGGCCAAATTGGTAGGCATGTTATTTAGAAGTAAATGGTCACACTTTACGACAGGAACCTCTTTTTCAGTCATCTTACTTAAGTGACAAAACATTTTCTCTTTTAACACATTTTGTTGTGGTGTTAAATTACCTGATGAAATTACGTAAGACATTTTTTCCCGTTGCTATTTATAGCCAGAGCGTGCTTTACACGAACACGTCGCTCATCCTACTGCTAACCATTACTTGTGAGCGCTAATGTCTCTGTAATACCGCCAACCAGCACTGGCGACATCACTCTGGCCTCGCAAACAACGGCACTGTACATACGCATACAGGTGCAAAGCCATCCAAAACAGGTGTATGAACATAATATATATAATTATTTAAGGATTAAGTTGAATATGTTTTTTATGTTATGGAGATATAACACAAAAAAAACCGGAATGTACTCTAAATAAACCGCGAAGCGGTTGATGATGAGAGTACACTCCGTTTTTTTGTGTTATAGCTCCATAACATAAAAAATATATTCAAGTTAATCCTTATAATTTAATCTCCTTTACACAATTCCTGTGGAAATCCACTTTTATTGATGGACTCTTTTCTCTTAGAAATTGTTACGCCGGGTTATCAGCCAATCAAAAGCGACGTTACAATCGGCGACGTCATTTTTTACGTTATGGGCTGATAACATATTTTTTAAGCCAATCAAAATGCTTGTTACCAGCAAGATTAAATTATTTGTATATAATAAAACTTTGTTGAATTATTACAGAAGTTTGTTTATATATTACACAATCTTGTTTATATTTTGTACAACTCTTTTATCTGGTCAATTTAGTTAGGTTACTATAGTACATTGTAACAGACGCTGTGAAAACCAGAATAAACATGTCCTTGTAAAAGTATTAATCAAAACCCTACAAAATATAACACACACATCACGTTAATACCACAGCAGTATTTGATGGTCACATTCTACTGGTTATGAGTGTGAAACATCCCAGACACCCAGACAGTTCACGTGTAATACCATACGTTGGAACATTCAGAGTGAGCTCCCCTGATCCCTACAGGCCACAAATGACACAGACCTACTTCAACAAACAACTTGATTGAGTTATCTTAGTTAACATATATAACAACAACCAGAGTTTTCTCTACAGTAGGCAACGCACATCTGTACTACAACTGACGCTAGGTGGCTGAGTTCGAGAATGCTTCGCCCGTCCTGCCTATACTGCGCGAGCGTTGACGCGGATGTAAGCTAGGCAGGACCTCCAGGCGGAATTCTACTAATATAGATTCAGCTTCTACACAAAGTTCAGTACCATAACGGACACATCTTAAGTCAAGTTCGGTAACCGTTCCTCTGACACACGTACCAATACAGAAGGTCCCCAAGCCTGACACACGTACCAATACAGAAGGTCCCCAAGCCTGACACACAAACCTAATATAGAAGGTCCCCAAGCCTGACACACATACCAATACAGAAGGTCCCCAAGCCTGACACACAAACCTAATACAGAAGGTCCCCAAGCCTGACACACATACCAATACAGAAGGTCCCCAAGCCTGACACACATACCAATATGGAAGGTCCCTAGCCTGTTCAAAGCGCATCCTTATATTGAAAGTACCAAAACCGGACACACATCCTCAGATGGAAGGTCCCCAAGCCTGACACACATTGTAATGTACAGAAGGTCCTCATAACGCTCCTCGACTGGAAAACGCTAGTCCTAGTTAACTTACACATATGCTCTACCTGAACAATTTAATACCATTAGTGTGTTTACTTACCCACAGCCCTACATCTTACAGTTACATACAGACTGTAATACACTGTCTCAGTTTTATCTGTTATACACTGTCTCAGTTTTATCTGTTATACACTGTCTCCGTTTTATTTGTAATACACTGTCTCCGTTTTATTTGTAATACACTGTCTCCGTTTTATTTTTCACCATTAAGGATCAGGAGTGATGACAACTAAAGTTGGATTTCCCCAGATTCATTAATGATTGTGACGTCATTTACAGCGTAACGTCAACTTGTATTAGTTGTTTTTGGCCGGAGCTATTCTTGTCATTAAGTAAACATACATGATATGATTGCTTTGTTTCATTATAGAATCACTGTCTCACGAGAGAGTGTTATTATTTCTAAATGAGAGCAATTCTGAAAGTGTAAATATAAAGAACGACTTTGTCTACTCTTCACTGCACTTCATATCAGCTTGGCACCATTAATCTCCTGGCGCCATTTATCCCCTGGCGCTATTTATCCTCTTGCGCCATTAAGGCCCTGGCGCCATTTATTCCTTTTTTATTATATAAGGTGCAAAGACAAACAAATGTATTCTGTGGAACGTTTCCTTGTAAGTTACTGCATCTCATAACGACAGGACGATAGCATCTCTATAATGAATTATGTGTATGGAGGCAAGGAGACACATGCTAATATAAAGCAATGGCATGATGGCATACACTAATAAACAGTACTATATTTGTCCTTTTTACGAAGACGAAATTACACGTGGTGATGTCGAAAGTATCGGGCTGTTGACCTGTACAACATCGATTTGTTTTAAAGAAAGTGGGGTGGTGAAGAGGTACAGGAGTAGCTGCATATATTTCAAGGCTAGATTAGTCGATTTGGTGGTGACGTAGGTCGTGAGTTCGAGGTCCGGACAGGGCACGAGCTATGTACATTTAATATACAGTATGTGTATGGAGTAATAATCATTGTTTCAAATTGACATAAGGAAGATAGTAAATCTCAGAACAAATAAATAACTATTTGGAATGAAATGATAATAAGGTAAGAGATGGTATAAATCAGCCACTGTACCAAATGTAACTTTAGTTGAGGTTGACAACAGAAGGAAATAAAATCTTAAGAACTATGACAAAGTTTCCTTTCAACTTCAACGAAAGCTAATAATTGTTTTATTAAATGATATTTCGCTAAAAGACGTCAAAAAAAGGAAAAACAATTGTTTGAAGTTTTTTCCTGCAATGACATGAAAAGGTCTTGAAAAAGTTAAAAATGGAAATTGAATATCTTGGATATTCCACAAGAACCGCGATGTTTACTATTTCTGGTTCGCATTCACACTTTTAAATGACTATTTCATTCTGATTCATTTTGATTTTTGTTGATCTAGAATAGATCATATGACGTTGCAAAGTACGTGTGTCCGCCTTCTAAAACATAGAACGTCTGTGAAGCCTCACTACTGCCCTCTCCAAGACAGCAAGTTGTTCGCTCCGATACTTGTTCCTGTGTACTTTGGAAGTCTACTTTCTGTGTCGTTTTAAGTGTGAAGTGTCGAGGCTTTCCGATTGGGTCACAAAACAAACTGATCTCTACTAGCAGATGTCTGCAAGATGAATAGAAGTTTAAGTTGTTACGAAAAGAAACTATTTCCCGAACACAATAAGTGTAAGTACTTGGAGCACTGGGATATAAAAGCTTTTAAAGAGCAACAGAGCGCCCCATTTTGAAACTTTCGGAAATTACATTTTAGACAAGCGGAAGGAGAGGTTTGCACCGATATGTGGAAAAGAAGATCTTAGAAACTTTCTTCGAACATTCATTAAGATACACGAAGATATGCAGATCGACAACAGTGAGAAATCTAAACTGACTTTTGTTTTAGTATTGTACGATTGTAACTGTTTTGAAACGAAAACGGTTTTCAAGGTGGACCACCATCCACCGAACTGTCATTAGGATTGTGAGAGTCCTACAGGCAAAACCCGGTATTTTACGTTCGTACGCTGAAAAAATCTATTTCGTTCTTTCGAAAGAGGAATTCACTTTCTTAATTTATAGTTATTCATTTAACGTTAAAATTCACTTAAATCGTTGTCACACATAGAAATCGAATAAATAAACATCGAATGACATATTGGTTAATAACCACAAATTGGTTTGACATGGAATTTGTCTCCCCTCGAGAGGTCATACCACTCTCGGGATTTGTCTCCCCTCGAGATGTCATACCACTCTCGGGATTTGTCTCCCCTCGAGGGGTCATACCACTCTCGGGATTTGCCATTGTGTGAACAACAAATCCTCATAACACACCAATACAGAGTTATATTGTATAATACAAATCCTCATAACACACCAATACAGAGTTATTTATTGTATAATACAAATCCCCATAACACACCAATACAGAGTTATTTATTGTATAATACAAATCCTCATAACACACCAATACAGAGTTATTTATTGTATAATACAAATCCAGGTGTTCGAGGTTGTTACACCTTCATATTAATGACAGAGTACAGGTGTCAGTTTACAGGAAATAACAAACAAAATAGTAATGCCTCGATTGTTTAAGGGCTATAGTTTGACAAACATAATTAGACCAGTAGTTTAACGTAACGAGGAAGCATATACAGGTATATATATATACGATTTGTTTCTGCTGCACACAGTAGTCCGTGAGAAGGACCTTGTGTGAGGTCAAACGAAGCTTAGTATCCCGGTGTTACGAAATCTGGAAACATTTCCGCAATCGGAAAATAATCCCGGTACTGCAGTATAGTCCCACCGCTCATTTATCTAGCGTAGTAATATGATCTTAAGAGGAAAGTGTTTGATTAGGATTGTTCCCATGTGCTTCTGGGGAAAACTATTCTCACGCCTGAAAGTTCAAACGTATGTAAATACAAGGGTTGGCGCCTATAATGCATACATGCAACATTGATGACGTCATATATCATAGTCCCAAGATCTGTACACGAAGAATTGATCCTACTCAGGAACCTATAACCGTGTACATTGCGGAACAGGAAACATTCCTCCATCAGAACGTAATGCTGTCGACTTTAAACCAGTGTGCTCTATTGCTTTCCGTTTTGTGTTTGTTTCCGTCGTAACGTAGGGGTCTATCAGACCTGTATGTCGGTATCGTCAGACGACGGGGCTGGTCGGGATCCAGGACACACAGGCCAACAGACAGACGTATCTATGTGTAATGTTCAATGATTAGTTTTTTTTTATGTCAACAGAAAGTTGGTTTACCGAGAAAAACAGGAGTTATGATATATCAGTGCACTGTGGCAGTACTTCAAGTATATAGATTACTTGTCATTGTCTGCAACACACCAATGGATTGATCTAGAATGTCGTTCGGAAATGTTATCAAAATACGTCTCTCAACAGTTACCATTTTGATGGCAATATCTAATTATCATGTCCATAGTACTAGCTTATTACAGTGTTCATATTAGAAGCACTTGATGTAATGTCAAAAACCATCACTATTTCAACTATGATATAATGATCTACATCGGTTAATTTGGTAAAAAGGGCAGTCATGTTAACATTGGTTGTCATGTTAACATTGGTTGTCATGTTAACATTGGTTGTCATGTTAACATTGGTTGTCATTTTAACATTGGTTATCTCTAGTGGTAGTGTGAACACTAGTGAAAATGTTATCAGTGGTTGTCATATTAACATTGGTTATCTCTAGTGGTAGTGTGAACACTAGTGGTAATGTTATCAGTGGTTATCATGTTAACATTGGTTATCTCTAGTGGTAGTGTGAACACAAGTGGTAATGTTATCAGTGGTTGTCATGTTAACATTGGCTATCATGCACGCTCTGGTGTCAGTGTGAACACTTGTGGTTATGTTATCAGTGGTTGTCATGTTAACATTGGTTGCCATGCTGACTCTAGTGGTAGTGTGAACACTAGTGGTTATGTTATCATTGGTTGTCATGTTAACATTGGTTATCATGCTGGCTCTGGTGTCAGTGTAAATACTTGTGGTTATGTTATCAGTGGTTGTCATGTTAACATTGGTTGTCATGCTGGCTCTAGTGGTAGTTTAAACACTAGTGGTAATGTTATCAGTAGTTGTCATGTTAACATTGGTTATCATGCAGGGTGTAGTGGTAGTGTGAGACCTAGTGGTAATGTTATCCGTAGTTGTAATGTTAACATTGGTTATCTCTAGTGGTAATGTTATCAGTAGTTGTCATGTTAACATTGGTAATCTTGCTGGCTCTAGTGGAAGTGTTAGCATTAGTGGTAATGTTATCCGTAGTTGTCATGTTAACATTGATTACATGTACCATGCTCTCTCTAATGGTAGTTTGAACACTAGTGGTAATGTTATCAGTAGTTGTCATGTTAACATTGGTTATCACTAGTGGTAATGTTATCAGTGGTTGTCATGTTAACATTGGTTATCTCTAGTGGTAGTGTTATCAGTAGTTGTCATGTTAACAT
>JAUMHH010224544.1:0-12002 GCA_032359455.1 Chlamys rubida
ATAACCCCTCAATATAACATCCCTAATTTATATACAGTCAAACCTTGATAACCCCTCAATATAACATCCCTAATTTACAGTCAAACCTTGATAACCCCTCAATATAACATCCCTAATTTATATAGAGCAAAAACCCCTCGTTTATAGGTAAAACCTCAATGTAATGCTCTTGTTCACTTACCACCAACATATCTCAATGTCACTTTTCCTTCTTTGTTAACAATGCATTGCCCCCAATATATTGCCAAAACCCTTTGTAATGCTAAAGTCTTGCTGAACAAGAATTGTGGCAGTACAATAAGGTTTTACTGTACTACAAACTTTGCCTGAATGCAAAATAAGGATTGACCTTATGTCATTGAAGAAATGGGGTAATGTCTTACATGTTGTTGTAAAAATGATATATCCGTACGTACCGTATATATAATATGTAAATGTGTTATGATTTGAGGAAATATTTTTGATGTCATAAAATGCAGTATTATTTCATCTTTTGCATATATTTCAGAGAGCGCTTGAGAGTCACAACAATTTTTCCAATGAGAAACTCAGGTCCCTGTTTAAATATGCCCAAGGATCAGCTCATGTCTGGGATGTCCACGAGATTGGGCTCGCCAAACAGGAGAGGGCACTGCAGGAGAAGCTCGAAGTCTGTCGCCACCAGCACGACAATCAGAATCAGGTCAGTAAGATAGCAGATCTATAGTTGGCCACACAATCTGGTGCCACTGACAGCATTGTCAATATGACAATCAACCCTGTTTTAGCCGTGAGATCTTGATATTTGACATCGTTGCCTTGTTTTACTATAAGATCTAGTGTTTTACAGTGTTGTCATATTGACAATCAACCCTGTTTTGGCCGTGAGATCTTGATATTTGATAGCATTGCCCTGTTTTACTATTTATATAAGATATATATTGCTGCAGTTTAATTTTTGCCTTTTTCGCCTCAGTTATGAGGGTGAATTTATCATAACAGTGAATATAAGTAAACAGCATAATAAACATAGGAATTTCATGTGAATGGCGAAATTAACACTGGGCGAAGATTTCTCGGTATTATACATTATAATTATACTGGTATATAGGGGTACAGTTCATGGCATCAGGGGCTATTTGGTTGTCTTAATTGTCTAAAATTGTACAATAAAGATATGTTATTGATTGCTTACCTGTGTCTTAGGTCCTGTAGCATGTCTTACATGTAAATGTATAGAGCCTAGCAGTATTTTTTTATTACTATAATAGTTTGACAGTGACATGATCATCTATTTGAATCAAACAATGCCTAATCAATGGAACCATTGTTTATCTAATCTCAATCTAGGTTACTTTTCATATATATTATATAACAATATATAATCAGAAACTTGTCTATTCTTAATGCGAAGTTGTGTTCCTATAGTAATTGCAAAAATGATGATCAAGTGAATAAAACTATTAAAGAGAGTTATTCTGGAGCCATGGGGCTTCTAATCCAAAATGGACTGTAATTAAAATTGTATAAATATATATAATTTATATCTCACAGGAGAAGGAGGCTAATCTAGACATTATCATGGACCGGATGAGACAGGACGCCTCTGAGACCTCACTCAGAGACAGCCTCAGCAAGGCACTGGACAAGCTTGATAAAATCAAGGCAGCGTAAGTAATCTCAGGTTTTATACTCATTTTGCCTTTTAGCCAGGAACTGCCCTGGTAATCCTGTTGTAATATTGGGATTGTCTCCCCTCGTTTAGGACATCTTGGGATGTTTTCATTCAGGTTGGTCCACAGTTCTGAAGTGAAGAAGAGGCACAAACCTAGTGATCCAGTGAACCCTTTCTAGACTTCGTGGGTTTATGTTTATAATAAGATGTCCACTTCAAGAACATGCACTTACAAAAATTGTGTTTACATGGTTCTCTCAAAAACTCTTTTATCAAATTTTCACATCCAATGTAAACTTTAGCTTGTGTTGGTAGAGTAGAAATACATTTCTGAGGCCCGTTAAGTCACATAGGTTGTTGTACATACATTGATGTACTTTGGATTTTTCACTAATATATATCTGTCTGATCAGCTCCTGGCAGATTATCTCCCCTTATTAGTATCTTTATATTTGGATGTACATGTATATACTTTGGATTTATCACTCAAACTATCTGTCTGATTAATTCCTCGTGGATTATCTCCCCTTATTTATATCCTTATACTCGGGACATATTGTTTGTGGATTATCTCCCCTTATTTATATCCTTATACTCAGGACATATTGTTTGCCCCTTATTGACAGGTATGAGGTGTTCCACAAGGATCAGGCATCCATTGTCCAGCAGTATCCCAACATGGTGAAAGAGGAGCTGAAAAATTATGACCTGGCTGTCTGTCGGTTCTTCATGGTTGACCGCCACCCTGATGTAAGTACATACGTACCTGATACTCAGCACATTGCTTTTCATGTCTGTGCACCTATAAGTTGTCAGCACAGTCTGGTCATTCTTGTTGATAAATGTATCAAATAAATCCCGACAAAAATTTACGGAAAACTGTAGTCAGGAGATCCGAGTTTGATGTCAATTTCTTTTTGATAGATGGATCATGACTTGTTTCTTAAAACATACCGTTTGTGTTATCAAACCTATCTATAAATATACACATATACAGGGGAGAATAGGAACCTCATTGCTTAATAGCATATACTTTATAAATTAAATTGAAAACACATCGTGATTCTGCATTTCTTTGTACCCTGTATATATACATATCATCCACTTATTCAAATTTCAAACATATTTAAAAACTTTAAATATATTTTTGATTGCAAACGATTTTTTAAGATTTAAAAGTAATATATCTGATTTCCATCGGGACAATCTCAATATTTAGGGTAACAGGTATAGTTCAAACAAACCACTTCTTTTCACAAAAAGTCATTTGCATTTGTTGTTTATGCACATTTTCGTTTAACTTGTTGTATACGTTTTGTTGTATATTCACTGATGTTTTAGATTGTGTAGTAGTTTGTTGGAATCTTTTGAATGTTGTCGTATTAACTCCTTATACAATCTGAAAAATATGTCAAATGTCACAACAGCAGGTTGTATGTGGCTGCCCCACAACAGATACTAGAATGTGTTGTATACTGGCCAACTTTTACCCTGTCATCTATCGGCTCTTCTCTAGGAATATCAGTATTCATGTTCTGTTGATTTCACCCTTCACATGAAACAGTAAAAATGGCAGTATGTATTGGTGGGCAGTTTATTAATATTCACGATCATAATCAGTTCCCTTTCATTGCGGAGGGTGAACCATATTCACAATCATGATCAGTTAGCTCCCTTTCGTTGCGGAGGGTGAAACACATGTTCACAATCATAATCAGCTCCCTTTCATTACAGAGGGTGAAACATATTCACAATCATGATCAGTTAGCTCCCTTTCATTGCGGAGGGTGAAACACATTCACGATCAAAATCAGTTCCCTTTCATTGCGGAGGGTGAAAAATATTCACAATCATGATCAGTTAGTTCCCTTTCATTGCGGAGGGTGAAAAATATTCACAATCATGATCAGTTAGTTCCCTTTCATTACGGAGGGTGAAACATATTCACAATCATGATCAGTTAGTTCCCTTTCATTACGGAGGGTGAAACATATTCACAATCATGATCAGTTAGCTCCCTTTCATTACGGAGGGTGAAAAAGGTGAAAAAGGAACTGCAGCAAACAAATTTTGGTGTTAGAAATAATGAGTGACAAATATTTTTTTTATACCTTTGCCTCAATCATTTGGAGGAGAAAAATGATGATAAATAATTATGTCTTAAATTAGTTAAAATTTCTTTATTTTTTAATAAACACAATTATTTTATTTCTATTCCTGTTACCTTACCTGTATATAGGCTGCCTATGAAGTGACGTTCCTGTTAGATATGTACAGAGGTGTAGATTTCCACTAGCCTAACACCTGGGGCTAGTAGATTTTGTGTAAGGGCTAGTGACAACTTTCAGTATTTACTATGAAAATATAGGTTGTGCTGGTAGAATTTTTAAAAATATGAAGTTGTACACCTTAGGTTCTGGTTTTCTATGCTGTACGTTTCATACAAAACATCTACGTTCATGTTCTTTAATTGGTTTATATTTTATTTTTTATTTTTTTTTGCCTGAAATAGTGATAAATTACCACATAATGGTTTGAATCATACAATACAACCTGGAGATGGATTTATAAAAGTTGTAAAACTTGTTTCCAAATCCTATTTCAACAATTATGTTTTGCATTATATTGTTCCCATTGACACAAAAAAAGAATTGAAATTTAATCATACAATATTTCTTTATAAATAGATTGATATGTATTTTGATTTTAATTATTGTATGATGATGTCCCCTAACTTCTGTTTAATTCTTTATCGTACAAACCCTGTAGGGTGTAATGTGTGGAATTCTGCTAATGTTAGTGATCAGTTAGAGTCATTGAAGATTGACTGTGGTGATTTGAACAGGATCAGTGATTTACACATAAACATAAGTAAATAATGTGTGCACATCATTTACACCTCGTCAGTACAGTACAGGAAAGATATCTGTGCAGCGTTTTCTTTATCATCCTTGACAAGTAGTGTTTACCTTCGTTCTGTCTTACAGCTTGACGAACCGAAAGTCACTATAACCGTGCTAGTCAAAGAAAAGACGGTATCTTCTGCTAATACAGTGGTCTCGGTACATGTTCATTTTCTGGTGTTTGACTAACTTCAGTGTGTGTCTGTGCTTTCCTAAAGTGATTGAATATCTTAGATACTGTTGATCCAAGTACATGATTGCTTTCCTGAAATGATTGATTGAATATTTATTAGACTTTGTTGATCCTTCTGGGAACGGAAAAGCTTTTAAATTAAATTTGTACCTGTATCACAAACTTAAATCAAATTTTTTTTTATCAAGGATTACTATATAGGATTGACATTTAAATAGAAAATTAAATCCATCCGAAATGCATGTTACATTTATAGCACATTAATTATAACAAATTGGACAAATATTATAATATTATTTATGAACATATTATGCAATACACTTAAACAAATAATTTTAGTCACCACAGACAGTTATAAGGCCTTACCGTATACAGGATGTACAGGTACATATTGTAACACACCTGGTCATATACTGTACCTGCCTCAGGTGTCACAGTATTTGTTGTACAGGTACATAACGTACCAAGTGCACCTGTCTTGGGCTAGGGTTACATCTGTACTTGTCTGTGGTCAAAATGTGGTAGAAACTAATGGAAATTTAACTGACAGAAATTAATTGTTTTACATGAAAAAGTCTGGTTTTCTCTAACTTGTGTATGTTACTTATACAACATAATTTTAATTAAGATCACAAAATTTTACTTAGAAAATAAGAGGTGATATCAAATACCTCTTTTAGTAGTCAGATATTATTTTATTCTGTTACAGTTTACAAAACATCTGTCTGAAATGGATACATAATACAACTATTAAAACATTTTATTACAGATCTGATCAAGTTCTTCATATTTTTCTAAACATGTTCATCGCTTTTATTGGCTTATTTCAGCCAGTGCTTGCAGCACTAAGAAAACAGTATACATTGTTCTTTCATAAAATGAATCATCATTTACGTGGGAGTGAGTGTATTACAACAGCTAGCACATTGTGGTTTAGAACGCCAGCTAGAGAGCAAACTTTCAGCGAAGTTGTCAAGGAATATTAACGAGTGTTAAGAATATTAATCATGTGTGGTTATATGAATTTGCAGTCGTTTTTTTTTATTTGCAGTTTTTAACAGAATTTCTGTGACAAATCAAAATTAATTGTTTTTTTAAATATTTGTGTAGGCATTGATGAAAAGACACAAGGTCAGATTTAGTTAACAGTTCTTGTTTTATTATGTTTGTCAGTGGATCATAAAAGCATTCTTCTGGTCTAAATACATATTTCTTTCAGTGGAAATTCTACCTTTTACAGTTTCCTATTTGATTTTGGAATGCTAAATGAGGTACAATATAAAATCAAAAGTGATTTTAACATAAATTCACAATTTTGTTTTAAAGTTGTAATAATTTTGTTGAATGTAGCAGAAAACACATAAATATGACTGTGGTGGTAATGGTACATGAACCTCAGTTGTATACATGTGAATAGAAACACATCTTACCCATTTTCCTTTCCTTTCAAATATTGCTTTTATGATCTTGACAGAAACAAAAACAGAAAAAAAATATATTTATGATATGAAAAAAAAATTGTTAATTATTTATATGACAAGTTAGTTTTGAAAGCCTGAATCGTTTGTTTTAATGCAGACATTTTCAGTCTGTTTTGTTGTATAATTTTCTGTTAATTGAAATATCACAATTTTTCAGTTGTAGCTGGTACATGTTATATTGGTTTTGTTTAGCTTGATGAATCGTTTTAAACGATCAATTTATTTGAAATATTTGAAATTATGTAAAATGGACATATATTCTAAATTGTTCAGTACATAATATGAAATTATGATATTTAAAAAGAATATATCAATTATTACCAAGACTTTTGAAAGTATGTTAGATTGATTTACATATATATTTAGAAAATATACTTACTCAAAATTAGATTATTAAAAATCTGTTAAGATGTACATGCTGTCGTAAATTTTGGAGATTTTCTTACACTTTCTTACCTAGTACAATGTGCATATACATGAGAGTCAGCTTCAAGTGATAAACAAAATGACAACATTTCGCACATTAAATACTTTTTGTACAATTTTAAGTGTGCAGTTCTCAAATCATGTCTGTTCATTTATAAAGACAATGCTGCTGCCTTTTGAGATATTATTTAAATGTTTGCAGTTTTCTATATTGTTGTTTTTGCCTCCAGTGTGGCTAGTCGATCGATATTGTCTTGTGATTTTGTTAAAGTAGCATTGTTTTTGGTTGTGCTTTAAAAGGAGGATCGCTCTAAAAAAGGCAAGAAAACTTCACGAAAATTCAAAGGAAAGGATAAATCGCTGTTGGTAGGTCAGAGTTTGGTTTGTGAGTTGACGAAGTCATTTACTTCACTTTTGCTTAACTGTTCACAGACGAATTCAGCTTATGATATAGCGTTTTTGTTGACATATATACATGTATATTACCATTTCTGCATGATTTAGTGTTTACCTGGTAAAGGTACCTGGCCCGTTTCTACAGTTGCCGGAGCTTGCTTGTCTTTGCTTATATTGCTCCTAATTGAGACATTATAAATACTCACCATATATGTGTGTTGTAGTTTATTACATCGTCACCATCTTTGTTTTAGTTTTTGTGTGTTTAGTTTTTAGTTTAGTTTTTGTTGTGATTTGATTATATTTCAGCATGTGAAACATCCCTTTTTTATTCATGCATCGACCTGCCAACCCATATACATTTTGAAATACTTTCAGTTGTCATTAGATGGAAAGCTGTATGTATTTTCAATCAACAGAACAGCCATCTTGATAACGATGTTACAATAGTGAAAAATCATTCAAAGCTCTCTGTCATACGCCAACTGAATTTGACAGCATTGTCATGGAATGGTGAATATTGGTACTGTTTGTGACATGTATTGACAGGTGACACTTTGACCTCTATGGTTGTAAGTTAGACTTGATGGATCACAAGAGAGGTCATGTTTTAATCTCCACGTTCATTAGTTATGTTTCCATAGAGTCAGGAACTTGAGGAAGTTGTACCCATTGATATGTGTCACCACTATAGCTAGGTCACGTCTGGATCTCCATGACTCTATGGTTTAATTTCCATAGAGACGTGAGCTACTGGTAGTTATTGTACCCATTTATATGTGTCACCACTATAGCTAGGTCACGTCTGGATCTCCATGACGCTATGGTTTAATTTCCATAGAGACATGAGCTACTGGTAGTTATTGTACCCATTGATATATGATGTATTTAGACAGTCACATCTGAAATTTTGTGACCAGAAGTCTATCTGTACATATGTGACCTGTAGTGTATAGAGAGGTCACACCTACATCTCCATAACCTTAACTTTATCTGTACATGATAAAGGCATGAGCTAGTTCTCATTGATTGTGACATATATAGGCAGTCACACATGGATCTCCATGATCGTAAGTTTATCAGTCCATAGGGACATGAGCTAGTTATTGTACCCATTGATATGGGACTTATATAGACAGACACACCTGACTTTCCATGAACCTCAGACTAAGTTTATGTGTCCATAGAGACATGAGCTAGTTTATAGACAGACACAACTGAATTTGTACCCATTGATATGTGATGAATATAAAACAGACACCTGAACTTCTATTGACCCTAAGTTGATCTGTCCATAGAGACATTAGTTAGTTATTGTACCCATAGATATGTGACTTATATAGACAGACACCTGAACTTCTATGACCCTAAGTTGATCTGTCCATAGAGACATGGGCTAGTTATTGTACCCATAGATATGTGACTTATATAGACAGACACCTTAACTTCAATGACCCTAAGTTGATCTGTCCATAGAGACATGGGCTAGTTATTGTACCCATTGATATGTGATGAATATAGACAGATACCCAAATTTCCATGACTAAGTTGATCTGTCCATAGAGACATAAGCTAGTTATTGTACCCATAGATATGTGACTTATATAGACAGACACCTGAACATTCTATGACCCTAAGTTGATCTGTCCATAGAGACATAAGCTAGTTATTGTACCCATAGATATGTGACTTATATAGACAGACACACCTGAATTTCCATGACTCTTAGATGATCTGATGACTATAGACAGACACACCTATGTGACCTATATAGACAGACACACCTATGTGACCTATATAAATTGGTCAATCTTTCAAAACTACAGTTTGTTGTCATTTATCAGTTGATGTATTATATAAAAGGGTGAAGTAAACTTGTATCTTAATTCCTACTATGATTACCTGAATTATGTATTCCTTTTTATCTCAGCCTGAAGATGATCGAGATAAACCTTTTCTTTTGACATTTGATATTAATCTATCATAGCTTGTGTAACATATTTATCATTTCACTCTAAATGTCATTATAAGCACAGTGTGATTTATATTATTTATCATTACAGTTTTTAGAAGTGACTGCCCACTGTGGTGTAACACTGTATGTACTCTGTCATCCCCAGCTGAGTAACTCGGTTACAATAAACAACTTGCTATTGATGTTCCATGTTAAAGCTGACACTGCAAGTTAAGAACCACCAACAGGCCATACAAATTAATATTATAATCCTTGCTGAGACATCTCCTCACAAACAGCTTCATCACAATTTTTTACAGTTTTATTGTGACTCAGACCCACTGCCTGCTGCTTTGACTCATTCACCCCTGAAGTCAAATTTGAACTTTTCCAATTCAAAGGTTGGAATAGTTCATTATGAAATTTCAGGGGTGAATGAGTTAAACACCTCAGACTAATGCATGAGGTCCATTATCTTTGTATTCCATGCACTGGAGTGGTTCTTAACTTGCACTGTCAGTTTAGACATGAAAAATCAATACTTAAGTCATACACTGAAGTTTTACAGCTGGTGATAAAAGAATTCATACAGAGATGAATACACCAACACAGGCAGTCACTTGAAAATAAATCATTATCTGTTTATAATGACGTTAATATAGAGAGGAACAATAAGTAAGTTACACAAGCCATGATTGATTAATCCCAGTTGTCAAAAGAAAATAGTGTGTGTAATGTGTTTCTGGACCATCTGCAGGCTGTTGTGTTTAACAGGAGTATATCATTATCATTAGGAAATAGCTTGAAGGTTTGACAGATACCTTATTAGAAGCTCATTACATATGTATATAGATTTGTCTTCTGTGATGCATGGACAGGTCCTATAGTCAGTAGTCAAACACTTGAAGTTCATTGATCTATAAATCTTTATGAATCTTCTGTTCCTGAACATTAAGGATCCCTGTCCCACTGCACTGGGTTTTTTCGTACATACAGTAACCTCCCCTTAACTTCCGTTTGGATATAACTGTAGATCAATTGGGCAAGGACACTTCCATTGACCAGGTAGCCCAATCTGTTAGAGCGATAGTTTAACAATCTTAAGTCCAGGGTTCGAACCCGGGTCTGGCCCTGCTGATTTTTTTTCCATTCAGAACACTGTTGTAAAAATTGCCTATATTTTGTGTATTTAATATTTAATATTTCTCATAAAAGTCTCGCAAGGTACGGTTTTCTTTTCAGAAATAACTTATCAAAGCTATTGTCATGCTTGATAAAAAGTTTCAAACACTTAGATACAGTTTTTGGCAGTTGCTTGGGGATCCTTAAGTGAGTGTAGAGCAAGCATGATTTTTTTTCTATATTTTACATCATAAAAGGTAAATAGAAACTTGTTTTATGCCCTGCCATTTTATGGGAGGGCGTATATATATAGTGTGAACTAGTCTGTCCCGTCCTGTTTATCCATCCCTGTCTTGTCTCATCCTGATTCAGTGTCATTACATTAGTGTTTGTTCATTTCTCAATGGATTTTGATCAAACATTTTATTAAGGTCGTCTTGAAGTTGAATTTCAAGTAAACCTTAGAAATTTTTTTATGATTCCAAGGTCAAGGCCAAAGCCACTCACACTTAATTAACCCTTTCACCACTGTAAACCATAATGGACTCATCCAGATCAAAGCATGGTAGAGTCTACTAAAGTAACATAGGGATGAAAGGATTAATAAACAAATTGTCAACCAAATCAGTTAATAACTCTAGGAACATTATCTCTGCACAGATAACTTAATAAACCGTTATTCAAAGATCAAGTATGAGTAAACTTTGAATAACTTTTTATTTCAGGGTTCCAAGGTCAAGGTCTAGGCTAAAGTCAATGTAAATATAAAAAAACAATTGTCTATGACATTAATTTGTGTGGAAATGGAGGTATTCATGTCTTATATACATTATGTACAGAAATGTTCTAGTTTTACTGGCAGTGTATAATCATGTTACTGGTATTTGTGCTGGGTTTTTTCACCAATCTTCCTGCTTAAAATGATGGCTTCCATTGCTTTGTGCATATATGTTCAGGAGGACAGAGTGTAACGCCTTGTTATGTTTCAATGGTCTTTGTTTTTAAGTGTTATGTTATAGATTTGTGGGAATTTACACCACAATTCCTTCATATGTAGACGCGGGGGTCACCATAAATGCTCCCACAGGTGAAGCCAGGCATGGTTTCTGTTTTTATGGTATTTATAGCCCTAATGCTCTTTACAAAGTTGTATGTCCTTGTTGTTTTTTCTGTTAAACTGGGACAGGCGATTGGTGTCGATACTTCCTTGTACATTCTTAAAGCCATCTGACATGTGCTACATAGCTTGGCAGACAACATAATATAATCCTGACTCAAAAAAAAAATTACAACTCTTAGAAAATGTATCCTGTATGACATCCTTGTGGACTGCTGTTAGAAAATAAAATGAAATATACCCAGGTCCTGTTTGTTTTTTAGACTGTCCCCATGTTATCCAGATTTTATAGGTGACTGTTATATCTAAAAATAAACAGTATAGTCTATAAAACTTGTCATAAATATCACCTGCCTCTAGAAACAATATATTATTAAAAAATGGTGTTTTTTGTAAACATTCTATAGATTGAGGTCAGTTTTCCTCTTTTCTTTTGGGTGGTCACTGTAGACAGGTTTCACTGTAGTTGCAATTTTTTTCGAATATGAAAGTTGGCAATTTCATATCTTGGACTTATGTGTGAATTAAACCTACTGGTCCCTTTGTCAAACTCTGACTGAGTGAGACCGACTGGTCCCTTTGTCAAACTCTGACTGAGTGAGACCGACTGGTCCCTTTGTCAAGCTCTGACTGAGTGAGACTGACTGGTCCCTTTGTCAAGCTCTGACTGAGTGAGACCGACTGGTCCCTTTGTCAAGCTCTGACTGAGTGAGACCGACTGGTCCCTTTGTCAAGCTCTGACTGAGTGAGACCGAC
>JAUMHH010224555.1:0-12002 GCA_032359455.1 Chlamys rubida
CTAGATATTGAATACGGTGGTTTTATTGTTTTTTGTCACTTTGAATAATATTTTTGTTCATGTTAAAAACAAAATCAGCTCTCTGTATAAATATATCAGGTGACCGTTAAGGCCCATGGGCCTCTTGTTTCATTCAAACATCTTGATATCATTTTTGAATGTTCATGCTAGACATGTTTTGAGTTAGTATATTGTACATTTTAGCATAATAAATGAGAACTCATTTATAATAATGTCCCTTGATATATATTTGTCTCGACATCCTACGATATAAAATGTACTGTATGGTTGGCCATTTTACTATCGAGGCCATAAGCTCCGTTAGCTTTTATATATAAACTTAAATTATATATAGAATATCCTATAGCTTGTTTACAGAGTTATAGAACTTATATATATATACACAAGCTTCTGTGTATGATGAACAGGGTTTCTTTAAAGAAGATATTTTTCATCTAATAATCCTTGAATCTTATTAATTCTTGAATCAGAAGATTTTCTTGATCAATGTACCAGGGAATTTTCGTTGCACTTTGATTTTCGTCCTTTAGCCCTCCACAATGAGGGCGAATATATCACGACAGTGAATATTAGTGCACAGCACACCCTATAAGGTAGTGAAGGGCAGAATATACACTAGGCGAATTTGAAGAAGAGGAAGGGACATAACTCTGTGTCTCTATCGTCAAGATGAGGCCGGGTCATGTGATGGTAGGGAAGGCAGGATTTTTTAATCCTTTGTTTTTGGGCTACAAAGATGGGAGTAGGTATTGACTATGCATACTCAAGTTATGGTAATTATTACTGAAACGTAAATGGATTTTACCTGTGAATGGCAAATATTTGACTGGGTGATAGATTCCTGGTATACTGGTATACAGTGATAGATTTGTAGGTGTCATAATTAACTGATTTCTGCAGCAAGCTTGATATGCTTTTATCAAACCAGAATGGATCTCCAAAACTTGTTCATTTTATTTACGTGACATAAATAACAAGTTAACTAGATGTCTCGGGCTTAGAACGAAAAAAAAAGTGCTTTATATTTTATTAATTGTAATACAATTTTTGCTATGTTAAGATATTTATTTATATATTCTATAGTTGTTTTTCATTTAGATTATTAACAATGTGTGATATTTATATTATTTTAATATGATTGTTATTTAGTTTCTATGTGTAACCCCCTCCATGTCATTTAGAGAACTGAAGTATATGTTCTGTGTAGTATTAAGGTTCTGTGTCACTTTCCACGGCTGACTATAAATTCTGTCCATGTCCATGATATCACGAGATACATTTTCAATAGGATTTCTACAAAGGGCTACAAATACCTAACATTGATTAGTTGGTCTGGAATGTGGGACCGCGTTGGCCGAGTGGTTAAGGCGTCTGACATTCTGCTACCATTTGCCCCTCCACCACTGGGTCACAAATTCGAGGCCTGTGTGGGGCAATCAATCGGTACTGGGCTTTGGTCAGTAGTTTTTCTCCGGGTACAGTATGTACTTCGGCTTTTCTCCATCACCAAAACCTGGCACGTTCTTAAATGACAATAGCTGTTAATAGGACGTAATACACAAACAAACCAAACCAAAGTCTGGTTACTGTAGGTCCTTGTTTCGGTTATTATGCACCTTGAACCAGAAGAATTACCTATGAAAATCACCTGATACCTTTAGATTGTGATTCACCAGTCTGGTCTGCGCTCTGTGTTACGAAGGTGAATGCATCATGACTTCAAATATTAGTGTACAGATTACAATACATACCATATTTATCCTGCAATAAGCCGTGGGGGACGTGTTAACACATAAACTCTGAATCAAAATAATGGGGGCTAGGCTTTTACAAGACAGTAAAATAGCATTTATTGGCACCTCCGACTCGAAATAATGGGGACGGGGGTTATTGGCATTTCTATTGAACGGCAATAGATATAATGGATGGGCTTATTACCAAGCATGGGCTTATTGCCGGATAATTATTGTGTCATCTCTACTGAGAAAGCAAAATTAACACTGAGGAAATGATGTGGAAAGTCGCAGGGTATACAGCACTGACAGAAATTACTATGTTGTTGGAGTGTATTTGAATTGAAATACATTTATAATGATCATTTGAAAATAAATGCATCAAATATTTACATGAACAATGTACCTGTTGCAATGTTTCAAGACCAACTGGTCTCTTTCTCAATTAAGATATCCTGAGTGGTCATACAATATGACTACATTGTAACCGTTTATTCTCTCATCTACCATTACAGTGTGTATACACGCTAATCATGGTGTGTAGGGTTACTAAATTGGTGTATCTAGCCCCCTCTCCCATTTTTGGCCAATAGTGTATACACTCAATCAGTATATGAAGCGAAAATACATTTATTCCAATTACATAAGAATGTTCTTTTAAGCTGTTGGTCATCCCTGATATCATGGTTTGTACTTTATGTATGTGTATCTATCATTTTTGTTAAAGATGTAAAGCAAAATTTACAGCCACAATAAAACTTTACCAGAAAATCATGATTTATTTTATTTTTCACTGACAGGTGTGCCTATGGGAACGAGTACAGGGCTATAGGATTACCTGTCTTGTCTGTTATTGTAAAGTACTATTGTAACAGGAAGGGAAATATGCACAGCTAGACCGGGGTTCGAACCCAGTACCCTCCCAACTCTAGACAGACGCTCTAACCAATGGAGCTACCTGATCGCCAGCAATCGACCCAGTCCAGTTCTGCTGCACTATAATACATACGACAAATTCATGATTTATTGTCCTAGCACAGAAATTGAGGTCATTTACTTTAGTCTTCTAAGACTGACCATATATACATGCAGGCTCCAAAATTCTGATTGGTCACTTGTTTATGGTCCATAAACGAGCGATTACGGTCAGTTTAGCAGACAAACTGTTACTATATATAGGAATGGTTTGTCATCACTCCGACATTGTCATTTCCAAACAGATTTGGATAAAATTTCACACAAGTTTTCCTTACTAAAATAACAATCTGTTCAAAACTATATCTTTATTCCAATCCAGTACTCTATGTTCCATAAAAGTCAATAATAAAAAAAATCTGGTTTTAATCAGATTGATAAATCCCTTTTCAAGGCTCCAAAATGTCAAGGTCACTAATCTATAAATAGAAAAAAATGTCTTTGTACCGGTACCTCAAACAAGTTCACATATCAGGGTCTATTGCAAAGGTCAAAGTCACTGTTACCATAAATAGAATTTTATGTATTCTTCCTGACATGAACCTAATAATATTTTACCACCTGAATCTAATTAAAACAGGATTCTGATTTCCTATCATACACTGCATATTCCGTCTTTTCGTATTGCAGAGTTATCTGCTCTTGTGAGCAGTTATTGATTGTTACGACATTAGTTTGTGCGACAAAATTACGTCATTTTCTCAAAAATGTATGACATTACTCTCACAAACAAATGACGTAACAATCAATACCTGCTCACAAGAGCAGATACCTCTGCAATACGAAAAGACGGAATAAGGTTTGTAGTAAAATATTCTTAACCCTTTCACCCCTATGTAACTTTAGTAGACTCTACCATGCATTGATCTGGATGAGCCCATTTTGGTCTACAGTGGTGAAAGGTTTAAAACGTCTCTGTTCTCTTCATCACTACCTAGTTACATTTTGCTCTAAAATAGTTTCTCACAAATAACAAACCATTTGCAGTATGATATCAATTTGTTTTATTTACAAAATATGTGTAGACAAAAAAAATATACAAAATGAAATCAATGTACATGATAATTTAGAGGCAGTTTATTCACAGGGGACGGCGGCAGGACGATAACAGTGAGGGCTATTTCTGTAAGGTAAATTGTTCGATGAATTCCTTTTGTTCTCTCTCCTCCTTCAAAAGGGCTTCATACTGAATCCGCAACCTGAAAAAATAAAACAATACCGTAATCAAGACTTACTGTATAGTTGCTAATATTCACGAGGATTTTAATTTCGCTAATTTTGCAAATGCTTAAAAATTTGTGCAATTTTGTATCTCGTACAATTAGATCGTGGCCAGAACATCCATGTTTCACAAGTCGGTATTAATTGTCTGGTGAAGGTGAGACTACTAAGTCTATGATAGGCGTCTATTTATAGACGATATATAATCTAATTTAATTAGCACTTGGAACTTTTTGCAAGGTGCTTGGATATTTAATAGACTTAAGAAACTGTGATTCGCAAAATATAATCCCCAAAGAGTAAGTTCGGAAAACAAAATCGCGAAAATTTTACACTCGCTGAATTAAACAACTAAACAATAGGTTTTCGTTTAAAAATCATCTAGAACCTGAAAGTGCCTACAATTTTATACAATGCTGTCTATTAGTCTATCCAATCTGATTAAAATCATCTGTTACATGGCTCCGCCTGAACGATGTTCAGGCGTAGTACGAAGTTAACGAAGCCATGCATATGATTTTAATCAGATTGTTAGTCTATCATGAGCTTTTCTGGAACAGCATTTTCTTTAATATCTAAAAGGCCTTGCCGGGGTCATGATAATTTGCTTGTAGCTTTATTGGTTGAATGGTAATCAAATACATTTGGTAGTTTCCAATAAAATGACCATGATCCTTTCTACATAGCCTACTGCAGTGAAGTCAGAAGAACTATCAATTTGTTCAAAAGAAACACCTTGACCCACATAAATGGTTAATGTATGGGTCATACAAGTTAAAATCTTAACTTCTTTTAACGAACCATGAAACCTACACAAGAAGTAATAATATTTATAAACTTTTTTTCTTTCATTTTTTTTTCATCTACAATATGATGTAAAGCAATACACAATTGTTGAAATTGAATTTGGAAACAAGTTTTACAACTTATGTAGATCCAGCTCCAGTAATTAACCAAGCCTGTAGCTTGCTTGGTTTGAATGTTATCAAGCTTGATAGATAAAAAGACCTTGTCCCTGGTTTCACTCTATAACATATAGGCTCAGAATTGTGAAGTTTATACCAACAGTTTTCACAATTTTAAATCAGAAACTAACAATTCAGTAATAATTGACAAGTAATGACAACATAAACTACTGTCCCACCAACAGATGGGAGATAACTCCTGTCAAACAAGTCTTGACAACAAAAAGTATTTATTGCAACACATGTGGGGTAAATAATAAACTCCAGCAGAACTACTTTATTCAAAATTAGAACATTATCACATTTTAGCTGCTTAAACATCAACTATCTTAATTACCTTTCCAGTTGCATTTTCTTTTCTGACGTCAATGCTTGTAGTTGTTGCTGTTGAGATTCTCTTTGTTTAGCTATTGATTTTAATAAATTCCTGGAACCAATTGCCTGGTGAGAAAAATAGTACAGTAATAAGATTCCTGTATAACAAATATACACACGAACAATATACAATGATGTCCCACGTACAGTCTATAATTAAAACTTGCCCAACTCCCAGGGTGGGTAGATGTGATGTTGGGAATAGTGAAAATTTCAATATTTAGTTAATTATTTACCTCTAAAATAAGGGTCTGACAGGATAGTAAACTTTTTAAATCAACCTACAGGCTAGCTAGTTCTCCATAAATGAAAATGTAAACCTGTATTTTTTTTTAGAGTTTTGACACAAATTAATCCGATTTGACTTAATAGAAAGTAACTTGTATCATATTTTTGTTTTAGAAATTCAATACTATTCCTATTAGGTAGACGTTATCTTCCAACTTTAAAAAGAAAATATCTTACCTTCATTTTTTCTTTTTCCACCTCCTTTGAAACATTATCTACAACCTCGATAAAGGTCCCAACAATCTTCTGAAAATCGCCAATTTCTGGAAAACAAAACAAATTCTTGATTACATGTATGTAATGTCCAGTCATTATCCATGAAGTTTCATGAAATTTCGTTGAGGAATGAATTAAGTCAGAAGACAAAGTTTTTCTAAAAATAGTAACAGTGACCTTGACCTTCAATGTAGAAACCCAAAACACGAACTTGTTAAAGATATTGTCTTACTACACACTAGTATGAAGTTTCATGAAATTCTGTTAAGGAATGAAGTTGATACAGATTAAGTCGATAGAGCGATGACAAAGTTTGTCTAAAAATAGTCAAATTGGCCTTGACCTTTAACGCAGTAACCTGAAACGCGAAAGTTGTTCAAGATAATGTTGTCGTATGAAGTTTCATGAAATATCGTTGAGGAATAAAGTCGTTAGAACAATGACAAAGTTTTTCTAAAAATAGTAAAAGTGACCTTGACTTTCAATGAAGAAACCCAAAACATGCACTTGTTCAAGGTATTGTCATACTAAACACTTGTATGAAGTTTCATAAAATTCTGTTGAGGAATGAAGTCGCTACAGTGATGACAAAGAGTGTAACATACGTACGTACAGTCGGAATCCTATATCCCCTCAAACTTTCGTTGCAAGGGGATAATAGATTCCCTAATGTGATAAATTAACATCTGTACTTCACTTTAATCGGATTGATTTAAATTAAATTTTGACTTGGAGATGTTACTGCATAAATACTTGTTGTATTTCAGTAAATGTGGGGTGAATACAAGTACATTTCAAAGCCAATCAGATTTCATGATAAGAGGCAGAATATTATAAATATACATGTAAATTTATACAAGCCAAGATTTGGCTCCAAACATGAACAGCTTTTGATGCGCTCGTATAACAAACTGGTGAGTTGTTCCAATAAAACACTTATATCATCAAAATTAATGAATGAAGTAATTTATATATATATATATACGTATAACCACAATTTAAAGACTAACGTCAAGATAAATGGAGAAGTCTGGCCAGACCTGGCACATACAAAGAAGTCAACAAGCTGATGAGCTTAAATTGTATTGTTTAAACAGCTATCAAACTTTGTTAAATTCATATGTTCATTGTGCCATCAGACTATAATTTGAAACTTTCATATCTCGTACTTAAAATAAAAAAAAACAACATGTACACTAAAATGCAAATACTAGAGGAAACTCCTCCAAGGAGAACCCACAATATTGAGGTGATAACACAGACCTTCCTGACATCCCCCCCCCCCTCCACCCCCATAACCGAATTACTGGAGGACCCTCCTCCTAGGAGAACCAACAATATTGAGGTAATATAAACACAGACCTTCCTGACAACACCCCCCACCCACCCCATAACCGAAATACTGGAGGACCCTCCTCCAAGGCGAACCCACAATATTGAGGTGATAACACAGACCTTCCTAACAACCAACCCACCCCCCTACAAATCCTTAAGCCTGCTTTTCAATAGATGAAAGAAACCATAGGAACACGGAGAGAGCCATCGTGTCACCGGACAGATACACTGGAAACTCTACAAGCATATCAACATAGACAAGCGGGGCTCGAACCGAAATCACTGACATTTGTTTTGCAACAAACTGTTGGTCATGTATCAATGAACTACATATTGTCAAGAGCAAAAGACCAACGCACCACCAGACATGCCAGACACTCATGATGAAATGTTGCTACTCCTAAACTACAGCACATTACAGTTAGTAGTCCTACTGTCACTGTCAATTGGTATATTAACTCATTCACCCCTGAAGACACGTTTGAACTCTTCCAATTCAAAGGTTGGAATGGTATATTATGAAATTTCAGGGGTGAATGAGTTAAAGCAGGAATTTCATGTAAATCATTCAAAAACTTCATATTATTTCACTGTCAAAAAAAACATCACTAAAGAACATAAACACACCATCGTATATCCGATCGGTTAATAGATTGCACGGTCTAACAGATGTATTGCTAGACAGATAATAGGCCTACTCTAGTAAAGCGCTAGTGTACTGACAGAATCATGAGAATGACAAATAAATGTAGCTGAAATTGAAACAGAGCTGACGTTGAATTAAATTTGCTCCTCTGTAAAAGAATGTGTGCACTGCTACTTACTATCAACAAAATCTTTACATTCTTCTTTTAACTCTAACGTTTGCTGTTGAGTTTCAGGTTCAAGAACTCGTATTTTATTCAGCTCATCAAAGTGAAGTCCCGCCCGAGCTAATGCTTCGTCTGCCATTTTACAACAAATGGAATGTCAAGGGAGTCTACGTAGCAATGACGCTCAATGTGACAGGTTTATTCCCTACAAACGCTCGTGAGACTAAACTTAGTTTGTTGCCGTTGCACAGTTTCGTAAACACTTTCAAATATAAATATTGGTAAAACACATGAATAAATAGATATTATATCAAATTCGAAACAAACATAACAATTTCCAAATTAAACCGCATAGAGAAGCATTAGAATTTTACCTTTTTCATCAAAATTATATGTGAGATTCGTACTTTTTCTAGCTTTGCATTAAATGGGTGGGTGTTTACGTCATAATTTTTCTCGTACTTTAAAGTGAAGTTCTATATTTAGACGCGGGTATAAATAGAATTATCAACCAATGTTCGTCACAAATGTAATTGGACGTCTTAGTAGACACTTCAGATGAAGCCAGCATGAGTAATAGTGTTTTTGACTTGGTATAAACGGTAAGAAACGTCGTCTGGGATACAGTTCCTCCGGTCTTCATTTCATCCTCTGGGTTGATCTCAACCCCCTCCCTCCGACTCAATGATGTCTGGGGAGACGAAGACTGTGATCAAGGGAAACTCCTCCAAGTATGTGAAGCTAAACGTAGGGGGTACCCTCCACTACACCACCATCGGGACCCTTACCAAGCAGGACACAATGCTCAGAGCCATGTTCAGTGGCAGGATGGAAGTCCTCACAGATTCAGAAGGTAGCCATTTATGCAAAACCCATTGAACACCACTCGCCCAATAAATACACTTTCCTGTAATAGATTTTCTATGTTTTTTGGCAAATTCATTGGTACTTAATTCTCCTTCAGACTGAGAACCTTTAGGTTGAGTTGATATATATGCATGTGTAACAGAGAAAAAAATGCACGGCCAGATTGGATTCAAACCCGAGACCACTTGAGCAACCTGGTTGTATATATGTTCTATTATAATATGTTGCTACTTCGCAACAGGATATTTTCAAGAGTCAATAAGACATAAAGAAAGGAGGTCTAGAGAAGCTACCGCTTAAAAATAGACCGAAGATCAGGTAATGTAGATGACAAACCCAGTCCGGTCCTGCCACATATCTGTACATACACAAATTGATCGTTTTAGATGACGGCCTATCCAAATTTGAAACCTGCAGCCATATATATGCATGGTCACTATTACAGTATAGTCAGCTGTACATGTGTGTCTGCAAACTATCTCATCATATAGCAAGCATTATGCAGCAAGATTACAAAAATAAGTACTTTTGTATTTTTTCTTCATTACAGGATGGATACTCATAGATCGCAGCGGTAAATACTTTGGACAGGTGCTGAATTTTCTGCGGGATGGTACCATTCCTCTGCCGGAGACACGACGAGAGCTAATGGAGCTCCTGGCAGAGGCCAAGTATTACCTGGTTCAAGACCTGGTGGTGCTAGTAGAGGCTGCAGTAAAGAACATGGATCACACTGTGGAGCTTGTGTGTAAGGTCCCACTCATCACCTCACACAAGGAGGAGCAGTTACTGCTCACCACCTCCACTAAGGTACAGTATTGAGGAAGACACCTTTCCTTCTGGTACCCCTACACTTATTCCACAGTTCTTATAATCATCACACCTCCAAAAAAGTACAGTATTTTGAGATCATCATTTCCTAAATTCCATTCTCACAAATAGCACGAGGATATATACCTCTCCTTCTGGCTACCCTCCGGACTCCCCTACTTCACGGTTCTACTAATAATCTCCAGCAGCATACAGTATTGAGGATATCCGTCCATCTATCCCTATCAAAACTCCCTTACACTGAAATTTGCAAACCTCAACTAAGGTACAGTATTGAGGACACCACTCTCTCTGTTTCACTAAAGATCAGCATTGAGGCTACTCCTACGTACCCTTCCCTCAGGTTTAGCTCTCCCTGCACCAGTCCTCAGTTCAACCCTCCACCTCCACAAAAGTTCAGTATTGTGGTCACCACTTCAATCTGGCCCCCTCTCTTACATCTCAGTTTCACTCACCACTTAGACTACAACAATACAGTACGGAAGTCATCCATCCCTCTGACCCCCTCGATTACAAAACAGGTCCACTGATGATCAGCACCTCCACAAAGATATGGTATTGAGTTAAACTCCTCCCCTACACCACAGTTCCCTTCACCACCACACACAAAAGTAAAGTACATATATTCTGAGGTGAGGTCACACCCGCCCCCGGTTTCTATCCCTCAGTTCCTCAGCCTCTACACCCTTGTTAATTACATTCCCCATCTCAACAAAGGTATGTGTGTCTAATGTCTGCACTCTGCATATATCCTCTGAATGAAACATTCTATTTCAAGAAACTTCATATATGTATCATTGTTCTCGGCATATATACGTAATATAGTAATATATACCACTCTCATACATTCAAACCTGAGTTCAAGTTAATGCCTAAGGTCAAAGACCAATCATTGTAATTTGATTAATTCATTAACTGTAGTGGTCCCCCTTTGGTATTAATGGAGGGGCCTATATATAGGTTAAAGTGTTACAATGTTTGGTGATTTCATAATGTATACTCTAGATCTAGATCTGTTGCCAACCATTAATGTCAAATTTTATATGAAAGTACCTCAGACCTCTCAGTATCGCAGAGTGTTGTGCACCGAAATCAGATCTTGTGTCATATTATACAGAGTTAGGGCCCTTTGTTAATTTTCAATTTTCAAGTTTGTCCTGAGCATAACTCAATTGTTATTGCACTTATTCACCAAACTAGCTATTCTCATGTATCTTAGGATGTTTATTTTCCCAATTGTTAATTCTGAATTACAACACCATAATGTTTACATCTTTTGGGCCAGTTGGAGACACATGGATTTGTCACAGTGAACCTACTTGTCTTTGCTTGGTTCAGTGAAACATCATACATATATATTGTATCATGACTAGAAGTTATATATATAGGGGACACATATTATGTTGCTTCAGATAAATTGCTTAATTTAATAATTGTCTTGATCTTTGCAGCCTGTTGTGAAGCTAATTTGTAACAGACATAATAACAAGTATTCATACACAAGGTAAGTTGGATTTTCTTAATCATTCACCCCTGAAATTTCATAATGAACTGGAAGAGTGCAAATGTTTTTTTATTTAATTTTTTATGCAGATTTGTTTAATTTTACATACTGAAACATACTAGGAACTATCAAATCTTACTCATAGCTAGTACAAATTTTCAGTATTTAAGGAGATGGCCTTGTAGAATTTTTTCGAAATTTGCCTGTTGGTTCGTATTTTGAATATGTAATTTTTACACTAGTATGCTTAAAAAGCGAAAAAGAAAACTTTGGATGGATGTGAGATTTCAGCAAAAAAAATATTGAATTCGATGAATTTCAGGACAAAAACAAGAATCATGCATTACTTCAATTGATTTAACGTACTTATTGTTTTCAGCAACTCCGACGATAATTTATTGAAGAATTTGGAACTGTTTGATAAACTCTCTTTACGCTTCAACCGTCGAGTGCTATTTGTGAAAGATGTGATAGGGAGTAATGAGATTTGCTGCTGGTCTTTTTACGGCCACGGATCCAAGATAGCAGAGGTCTGCTGTACATCCATTGTCTACGGCACGGACAAGAAACACACAAAGGTATATATATGCACAGTAGTATATAGCATGGCTCTGTATGTTTCACAGCTTTGCTTAACTCATTTGTAAAAGATAACCTAGTCAGGTATGTGGGTGATATATGTTTTTCTGTAATATTAAAACAAATGCAGCATACATTTTACTTCCTTTTCTATTTTTATGCGCCCGCCATAAAATTGGGGGGCATATAGTGTTACCCATGTCCATCCCGTCCCGTCCCGATTCAATGTAAACACTTAGCAACTTCATTCTTTGACAGATTTTGGTCAAACTTTATACAA